>CABHPR010147876.1:2569-22032 GCA_902168415.1 Peromyscus melanophrys | reverse complement strand
GGAAGCACCAACCACAGGCTTTGTGGGGAGTGCAGGAGTGTGGGCTCTAGAGGGTCAGGACCAGTGCGGAGATGTTTGGAGGAAGCACCAACCACAGGCTTTGTGGGGAGTGCAGGAGTGTCAGCTCCAGAGGGTCAGGACCAGTGCAGAGATGTTTGGAGGAAGCACCAACCACAGGCTTTGTGGGCAGTGGCACCTTCAGGGCGCAGTGGTGCTGGCAGTGCTTTCTGTATGGGATAGAGGAAAGTGACGACAAAACACAGATAGTTATAGCCCAGATAGCTATGGTGCCAGCTACAATGGCAGTGGAAACCAGCCTGATGAGTGGATCCTCACACCTACCAGAGAGCCCAGAGCTCTGTAAGAGATGAGATGCAGTGCATAAAGGCAGGGACCACTGGCATCAGGTTTGCCTCCCCAGCCTACAATGCCTGTGAGTGTCTAAAGTATGTGTGTGGAATGGGGGACATGTAAGGAAATGAAGCGGAAAGACAAGCTAGAGGTCAGACAAATGGAATCGGTTCATTGAACTTAGTAGAGAAGATGGGAAAGAAGCTGCAACCGATACAAAGCAGATTAAGATTGAGCACTTTGATACCAATTTCCCGTTTAAAATAAAGAGAAGATGAAAACAGCTTGAAGAAACAAAAGGAAGAACTCCATCAGAAAAATGTGTGACCTTCTAGGCTGTTTCACCAGATTCAGGACACAGTCAAATTCTAATATAGCCAGAGAAGGAGCCCAGCAGGTCAAGGTGTTTACCATCAAATCTACTGATGGTGGAGTTCAATCCCCAGGACCCTCACAGTAGAAGGAAAGAACTGATTCACAGAAGTTGTCCTCTGATCTCCACACACATCATTAGGTGCGCACACACACACACACCAAAAAAAAAAAAAAAATACAATTTTTTAAAAATCCCTTAATTTTAGAGCATGTCCCTAAAAATTAAGTCCCTTGACTAAGGATGTAATTTGGTAGTAGAGAGCTTGTCTAACATGCAAAAACCTCAGGATTTGATCTCTATCACTTTAAAAGATTTGAAAAGAAAACCAACAGCTAAAACTGCATGCTGCCATACAATCATCAAAACCAACTTCAAGATGGAAACATTTCTGTGCACTGACTACAATAATGCAGGTTGACCAACTCTAGACCCCTATTCATACACTGCAACCTAAGGACAGACTAAACATTAAGTCCATATTCATTAAAACATAAAACCTCTACCAAAAACCAGTGTTGGATTGTCTGTCAAATGTGATGGCCAAGCATTATATGCTGTTTATTTTAAGAAAGATGTGAAAGTATGTTTTTCATAGTAACAATGACAATAATCTAAACTAGAAAGGAAATTTGATATTAAAACTATACATTATTCAATTGGAAATTGAAATTCAGTTTAAAAGAGTTACATGATTTTAAACCTGAAACTTTTTAAATGCAAATCTTCTGTTTTTATTACTTTTTTTTTTTTTTTGCAAATTTAAACCTGCCGATGGTGTGCATATTTCCAATAAATACAGCAGCATGAGGTTCCACACTACCAGGACACCCGCTAACATCTTTTATTCATGTGCGTGCTCCCAGTGCAAAGCAATTATATTATTTCAAATATTTTAAAATGTTTTCTGTGACTACCTAACATAACCGCAGGTTACTTCACAAATCACCACTTTCCCTTTGCACTCTGACTAAATCTACATAGAAAGCCCTATCCGTGGGTGCAGAGCACACAGTTGAGGAACACTCAGAGATGCTCCCAGTCTGGTGCAGTCAGCTGATTCCAGATGGGAGAACACAGCTCTGGATGAAATACAAGAGAAAGAAAGGTATGTTGTGTAGAGTCTGCTTCCTATCTGGATCCAGCCCCTTGGCACTGAATAAATCAACTGTCACAAAATCTGGAGAGGAAAAAAAAAATCAATGCTAAAAACTGGGTACGGCAACTCTACAGATCCTGTCACCTTCCCTGGTCTCTCAGCAAGATGCACCATGATCTTCAGTGTTGGTAGTTTCCCACCTTCAGATATGGGCCTAGGGATACAGAAGGCACACTGTGCTTGAGACTGAGACAAGGCAAGGATCCAGGGGAGGTGGGATAAACATTTATGTCATCTTTTCCTCTACTTATTGACATGACAATTATGTACATTCAGCATCTGGTTGAAGCTGGTCAGTCTGACAGGCAATGAATTTCTGTGTGCTAATTCCAGATCCACATATGATATGTAGTACATCATCTATTTCTATTTGAGGTGGTAAAAGGTAGTTTTGAAGATTAATATATTTATTTTAGATGCTAAAATAATAATCTTAAAATAGAATATTGTTATAAATTTGAAGCTATTCATTGACATTTCCCAAGTGAATGAAGATTTAGTAAAGGTATTCAGTTTATTTAAATCCATAAATTACATGATAAGAAGTATTAGTTGTCGCTACTGACTGTTATTAGGGTATTACTTATTCTAACTCTTCGCCATCTAGCTTTTCTCAGTAACACTGATTACTCAAAAAAAAAAAAAAAAAACCCACCATACATTTAATCTCAGCTTGGCTGACATTCAACTCTGATTGAATGTCTCCTACAAGCCTTCATCACAGGGACACAGGACTTCAGACCGATATTGTTTTATGACTAAAAAATGAGTGACTTAAGACAAAAAGCTCAACATCCTTAAACTTCATTTCTATTCATTCTCTAATAAATACCATCTGGTGTGTACTTTAGGGATATAATACCCGTCAAAAACTCCATCATCTTATGAGAAGCGGCACTGAGTTGATCTGAAATGCATATTTGAACAGATGTGTTTAAATTACATCTCCGTCTATCCACACGCATTAATTCAGAGCAAGTGTGTGTTGATTTAAAATGCATAAAAAGGGGGATTTGGAGATGCATCAAAAGTGAACAGCATCTCGGAGGATCAAGGCTTGAATTATGAAAGGTCATTACTAAAAATAAAGTTTGTGTTTCTTAAGGGCTAGACTCAGGGGCTGTTCATGGGGACCGACTTTAGGTTTGCCGCACAGAACCGGGCACTCAAATTGTCATGTGTGGGAAGAAACAAATGGGTCAGTTGACATCAAAATACAGAAAATTACAGGGTGTGTCTGATGACTGACACCAGCTTATGTGGTTCAGTCCTCCGTTTTCAACCATATTTTATGGATCTCTAAAATTTTGCCTAAGAGTTCTCCAGACGTTGGAATGTCATGATTTCATATTCTGTACATAAGCTAAAAGTATAAGAAGAAAATCATTCAAATAAAGAAGAAACCACAAAGTTCATTAGTACTCAGCAAGGAATTACACCGGCAGGAACGGGGCATTAAAGCAGCTCATTGTCGTGCCAACTTTCCTGTCACTGTCAATAACGGCTGAGCTGGTGGGTCCTGGTGACTTGACCATTCTCCACTAGAAAAGGGGAAACAAGAAAACACGTTGCTCAATGAATCTCCTATTAGGAACACCATGAGCTGAGTCCATGCCACTTCATCCACAGGGACACAGCTTTGACTCAGATCTCAGGAGGGATGCTGCATTTGAGAATATAGATGTTACTGGTTCTGGAATATTTATTCCCAGACAATGCTCTTACCTAAACCCTGGCTAGACCTACCAGATATTTTCTTTAGTCACAAATTAAACCAAAGAGGCTGAGAAAAAGCTTTCTGCAGTGCCCATCTTCCAAATTAACCTTCTGGGCCTTGTTGGGGCAATTTAAGAAAACGGAGATGACCATGTCCAAAGGAGTTTCAGGTTGATTCACGAAGGAGAGCTCAGAAGGGCAGAAGGAACCCATCTCTTCTAGAGCCATGCATTCTCTGAAAATGTCAACTGACATTGTATTTTACTGACAGAGAATTCTCTGAAGCTTGAACTTCTTAACCAAGGGATAGTAATGAAGGCCTAGTAATAAGACTGTGAATTTTTTTCCTTTTGCTAAAACTTCACGTATCATCTAGATAACTGTATGTATTGTGTTGACCGGATTATTTTGTCACTCCGACCTGCTCTGCCTTGCTGTATGCACGGGAGACTGACCTTCGACACACTGCTCCATCTCTCTCACGTTACAGTCCAGCCCAGTGAGACCCCATTCCCTTCAAGTCGGCACCCTCTTCAGAGAGCTTCACGTGTACCTGGCTCTGCTCATTCCTCCTCTAACGCTGATGGAGCTAACCTCTTCCACCTGATGCTTAGCGGTGTTATTCTAAAACATCTTCCTTGAACTGAGATCGTCTATCAGTGCCTCTTTCATGTTGCTGAGCCCAGTGTATTTCCTAGTATTCTACTATGATCATTTGTTAGTTCTGTTTTTCCACTCAGATGACTAAGTTCCTTAAGGACAGTGTGCCCATCCATGTCTGCCTTTAAAGGTACAATTTCCCAGGGTCCAGAGCTCAGGCCTGGCATAAAAGAGGGTCGGAATTCATGTTAATGAATCTGTTAAAGACTTACCAGTTTCCCCTTTGAAGGAAGAAAATTTAGATCTCACGAATAGCATTCATTTAGACTTAATTCTTAACTTTAGGTAAAATTAAATATTAATACAATACATTTAAGAAAACCTCTAAGATAAATATGCATTGAATAGAATTCGTTCAAAGCAAGAGACAGAGTAAGGTAGGAAAGCAAACTAGTCTGCATAAGAATGGAGCTGGAGATGAGCTGTCCAACACAGTAAGAGCTAGCTATTTACGACTATTTGGGCTTTGACCTGCCTCTACTGAATGTATCAGGCTCTGCAGACTCCCCATGGGAGGCCTTATCTTCTTGTAGGAGGGAATTGGGGGCGGGGAGGTTGGAGGGGGGTGGAGGGAAGAGGAGGATCTGTGATTAGTATGTAAAATGAATAAAAAATTTCCTAATAATAAAAATTAATTAATTAATTAAACCAAAAGCAAAAAAAGCACTGAAGACTCAGGCTGCCAGCTGTAATGGCTGCCTTTCAAGTGTTCAGCTGCCAAGCTTGGTCAGTTTCTGCCATGTCTGACAGCACAGGTTCAGAACATGTATACCCCAGAAAAAGTTCTGATGGAGGCCACTATGCTTTGCTGGTATGAGGAACTTACATGCTAGGCCAGCACTCTACCACTGAGCTATATCCTCAGGCCATTTTCTATTTTCTTGTTTAAGTTTTCAAACAGGATCTCACTAACTTGTTCAGGCTGGCCATGAATTTATTCTGTAGACCAGGTAAGCACTGACCTTGTGACCCTCCTGGCACACGAGTTACAGGCCTGTACCACCACCTGCCTTAGACTCTACTGTTCTAGAAAGATGAAATCCTGGGACAGAACTTGAAATACAAACTCATTACTACAAATCTGAGCTATCATTTCCTTGTTTTTCAAACAGACAGGAGTACCTATGAATTATGTTATCACGAAGCGTGAGTTAGGGGACACTGAAGCCAGTTCCGTCCTTCCCTTCCTTCTGGAACTCAGAGGGAGCTTGTTCAAAGTGCATCCTTGGGCGTTCCCCTCTTACACAACTGCTCTCTTTTATTCACTGCTAAAAACAATGTTGTTGTTTTCCAAATTGATCTGTGGGGAAGGGAAAGAGCTTGAGCGACACTTCAAGACCTTGGAGTTCCAGACTTCTTACATTCTCTCAACCGAAATAGCTTCAGATTTAACTGTTACACACCGGGCCTGCCCATTAGGTTGTGTTTTCCCCTATTAAAGGATGATAAATGAGGGCAAGTAAGCAAAAATTAAAAAGTCAAAACCAAACAAAAACACCGAAGAAAACACTGAGGCCTTTTGAGTGGCCCGCATGAAGACCATGGTAACTGAAGGCATCATCGTCATGTTCTATACATGGTGCGGTGATACTGGAGCCAACATCAGCAGCTAACTTGACAACAAAACAAAACAAAACAAAAACAAGTATGTTATTGTTCAGTACGAGCCTCAGAGAAAGGAAGTGAACAGAGCTCCTACGTTAGAGGAGTGAATCCCGAGAAAGGATTGCTTCTGAGGGGCCCCCTGGGCTGAGGCATGGAGGGTGAGCTGATAAGTCATCTAGTTGTTTGACCCACAAGATTTTTATGTATATCCCCACCCTGGTGTCTGGACTGCAGTGTCGGCACATCTTTCAAGATGGAGCTTCCAGGCCACTGTGCTCCTTAAGTTGCTATGTAAAAGGAGAAGAAAGATGAAGGCAGGAAACCAGTATGGGGGCCAACAGGCCTAAACATTTTTACTATTTGTGGCCTCAGGTGGTAGAACCTGCATGTGTCCTGCTTCTGGTCAAGACAGAACTGGTTGCCAAGGTCAAAAAGCAGACCTAATCTTCCAAAGTCTCCACCTTAAACTTGCCTGGCCATTTTTTTCTCCTGTTCTGATCATTTAAGTGTGGGTCCCATCTCTGATATATCTTATTATGTTGTGCTGATATTTTAAACCCTCAAATCTCTGAAATCTAAAACACTTCTGGTACCAAGCATTTTGGATAAGAGGTATTTATCCTCTATGGTGCCTTTGTTCCTCATTTGCAGGAACGGATGTATACTCAATAAAATATTGGCAAATAGACTCCAAGAACACATCAAAACAATTATCCACCATGATCAATTAGGCTTCATCCCAGAGATGCAAGGGTGGTTCAACATACGAAAGTCTGTCAATGTAATACACCATATAAACAAACTGAAAGAAAAAAACCACATGATCATCTCACTAGATGCTGAAAAGGCCTTTGACAAAATCCAACACCCCTTCATAATAAAGGTCTTGGAGAGATCAGGAATACAGGGAACATACCTAAATATAATAGAGGCAATTTACAACAAGCCAACAGCCAACATCAAAGTAAATGGAGAGAAACTCAAAGCAATTCCACTAAAATCAGGAACAAGACAAGGCTGTCCGCTCTCCCCATACTTATTCAATATAGTACTTGAAGTTCTAGCCAGAGCAATAAGACAACATAAGGAGATCAAGGGGATACAAATTGGAAAGGAAGAAGTCAGGCTTTCACTATTTGCAGATGACATGATAGTATATATAAGTGACCCCAAAAATTCGACCAAGGAACTCATACAGCTTATAAACACCTTCAGCAACATAGCAGGATACAAGATCAACTCAAAAATATCAGTAGTCCTCCTATATACAAATGACAAATGGGCTGAGAAAGAAATCAGAGAAACATCACCCTTTACAATTGCCACAAATGATATAAAATACCTTGGGTAACACTAACCAAGCAAGAGAAGGACCTGTATGGAAAGAACTTTAAGTCCCTGAAGAAAGAAATTGAAGAAGATGTCAGAAAATGGAAAGTTCTCCCATGCTCATGGATAGGTAGGATTAACGTAGTAAAAATGGCAATTTTACCAAAAGCTATCTACAGATTCAATGCAATCCCCATTAAAATCCCAACACAATTCTTCATAGACCTGGAAAGAACAATACTCAACTTCATACGGAAAAACAAAAAACCCAGGATAGCCAAAAGAATCCTGTACAATAAAAACAACCTCTGGAGTTATCACAATCCCTGACTTCAAGCTCTACTATAGAGCTACAGTAATAAAAACAGCTTGGTACTGGCATAAAAACCGACCTGTGGACCAATGGAATCGAATTGAAGACCCTGACATTAATCCGCACACCTATGAACATATAATTTTTGACAAAGAAGCCAAAAGCGTACAATGGAAAAAAGAAAGCATCTTCAACAAATGGTGCTGGCATAACTGGATGTCAACATGTAGAAGACTGCAAATAGATCCATATCTGTCACCATGCACAAAACTTAAGTCCAAGTGGATCAAAGACCTCAACATAAATCCAGTTACTTTGAACCTGATAGAAGAGAAAGTAGGAAGTAGTCTTGAACGCATTGGCACTGGAGATCACTTCCTAAATATAACACCAGTAGCACAGACACTGAGAGAAACAATTAATCAGTGGGACCTCTTGAAACTGAGAAGTTTTTGTAGGGCAAAGGACATGGTCAACAAGACAAAATGACAGCCTACAGAATGGGAAAAGATCTTCACCAATCCCACAGCTGACAAGAGAGCTAATATCCAGAACATATAAAGAACTCAAGAAATTAGACATCAAAATAACCAACAGTCCAATTAAAAAAAATGGGCTATAGAGCTAAACAGAGAATTCTCAACAGAAGAAACTCAAATGGCTGAAAGACATTTAAGGAATTGCTCAACATCCTTAATCATCATGGAAATGCAAATCAAAACGACTCTGAGATACCATCTTACACCTGTCAGAATGGCTAAGACCAAAAACACCGAAGACAGCTTATGTTGGAGAGGATGTGGAGCAAGGGGAACACTCCTACACTGTTGGTGGGAATGCAAACTTGTACAGCCACTTTGGAAATCAATATGGCGCTTTCTCAGAAAAGTGGGAATCAACCTCCCTCAAGACCCAGCTATACCACTCTTGGGCATATACCCAAGGTAATTGGATAAAACAAATATTTCTTAATGGTCTTCTTAGCTTTATTGAATTGACAGTTGTTTATAATATTGCTAACATTATTTGTAAAATCAGTATCATCCAAATTGAAATGAGTTAAAAAAAATGAGCCCATCTGAGTAATTTCTATGGAATCCCTATAGATTAGAAGGTTTTCACAGAAGTTGAGGAAATTGCATCTAATTATAGCCCAACACAGAGACTACTAACATGTGCTATAACTGGTGATAGATAAAGATATGTGTGAGGGCTGGAGAGATGGAAAAGTGGTTGAGAGCACTTGCTGCTCTTCCACAGGACCCAAGTTTGATTCCAAGCACCTACACTGTGGCTCACAAACTATCTGGAACTCCAATTCCAGGGGAGCATACATGTTGTACACAGACAGGCATCCAGACAAAATGCCTGTACATATAAAACAAAAATAAATGTCAAAAATTTATGTGCATGAGACAAAAAGGTTTAGGTGGAGAAACTGACAAAGCTCATGAAATACAAGTCTATGCATTTCAGAAATGTGCTACTGAGTGAATGTGCTGAGTGAAAAATAACTTCATGCCCACGGAATCATCTTCCATCAGTTCTGTGCATTTCTCTTAGGGACGAAAGATAACGATCTAACTTGTCCTGTCACACGTTAGTTTAATGGTTTAGGAGTAACAGGAAGATTTATGCCTTGATGTATAATCATGGATAAGAGTCAACTTTTCTCAGTAGGAGAAACTCCCTAAAGGAATCATTAGCACACACTTATAAGCAATTTTGCTACAGACTTGATTTTTTTTAAAGGAATTCAACACCCAATTACATAGAAAAGTTGGTTTTGATGCAAAACATACATAGAAGTCAAGTCCTTTTAATGAATGAGATTAAAGGGCTAGGAAGATGGGTCAGTGGGTAAAAGACTTTCTGTGAAACTTGAGGATCAGAGATTGAATCCTGAAAACTAAGTAAAATCCATGTATCAAAGTGAGTGTGTATTATTCCAGTGCCCCTATGGGGAGATGAGAAGTGGAGTCAGGAGAATCCCTAGAAGCTCACAGGCCAACTAGAACGATGTACATAACTATGGACAAGAAAGAAACCCTTTCTGAAACAGGTGGAGGGCTAGGAATGATATCCAAGGTTCTTCTCTGATCTGCACAGGTGCCTCAGGCAAGAGAGTTGAGAGGATTGATGGATGGATGGGTGTGGATGGATGGGTGTGGGTGGATGGATGGATGGATGGATGGATAGACAGACAGTCTAAAAATTCAAACCTAAGCACCAGTGAGCTAGCTCAGCATGTAAAGGTGCCTGCCTCCAAGCCTAATGACCTTTCTGTCCCTAGGACCCCATTGGTAGAAGGTGAAAACTCTTGTAAGTTGTCCTCTGATGCCACATGTATATACTCACACATATGTTGTAGAATATTATTTTAAGGTGTGTTACTTTTGTTTAGGCTCTGGAACATTTGTTTAATGATGCAAAGATGTGTTTGATTAAATAAAATTCACCTGCAGTCCTGAGGCTGAGTCAGCAATTAGCTGACAAAAAGTAGTAGGGAGGAGCCAGGTGGAGAAGGGTTTTTAAGGAGGGGCGAGGAGAAGCAAGAGGGCTTTTTGGAGGATGCAAGCAAGGAGAGGAGGTGAGCTACTTGTCATTCAGCTTCTCTGAAGAACAGAATTCCACCTTAACCTTTGAATCTTGAGTTCTTTAGAGGGACAGAGATTTAGTTAAGTTCCCATCATAGCTTTGAAAGGGTCGGAGCCTGAGGGAACAGACTTCCCTCTGGCTACAGCCCTTGAGGCCTGCCTAACTGCTGCTGGTAGTGGTGGGGTTGTAGTTGTTGATTTTGACAGCCGTGCATTAAAAGGCAGCAAAAATTTTAAAAAAGGACAGCACACATATACATCCAAAATAAATTTAACTGTAATGATTTTCTTTAAATTCTGAGGTTTAAACACATCATTTCAAGTCTTTACACATTTAATATGATGTCTAAATTAAAAAAGTAATCATACCCTCTGTTCCCTTGAGGACTTGCAATGGACATATTTTCTGAGCCCAAGTTACATGTCTAATAATATATTTCAGACCTCAGTCCAAGTGCAAAGGAAATGTCTATATCTAATAAGCCATTTACCTGTTCCACTGAGAAGAGTGGGCACTGAACTTTTAAGTGGATGTAAGTAGTTTGATAAAGGATGCTTATATAGAGAGGAAGCAAATGGAATTTTACAAGTGATGTCCAAGTTACAAATACATTTAGCAAAAATGATATACTGTCCTCATGAACTGGGAGCAGTATTCTCAAAAACATGTATTTGTGTGAAAGACAAAAATGAAATTCCTAAAAGCAGGGAATATACAAATTGATTTTAATAATGGATCTTGATGAGGGGCAATACTGAGCTTTGAAATGTAAGAAGTAAAATATTGTCCCTAATAAAGTCATTCCATCCCCTTTACTAGAATTATGCTCATTAATTATATCAATATATTTTTGCCATTTTCACCACCAAAACCTTGAACACACACACACACACACACACACACACACACACACACACACACACACCCCTCATAAAATATATACATATATGTAAGGTATTTTGATTCCTAGATGATATGCTCCTCTACAGATCTTGGATAACTTATATATACATATCAAAATTGGGTCTTCTGCTCAAATATGAGTTAGGTTCAAAACAAAATTTATAGGTGGCTGGAAGGCAGTGGTGCATGCCTTTAATCCCAGCACTTGGGAGGCAGAGCCAGGCAGATCTCTGTGAATTCGAGGCCAGCCTGGTCTACAGAGCAAGATCCAGTACAGGCACCAAAACTGCACAGAGAAACCCTGTCTCAAAAAACCAAACCAACCAAACAAACAAACACAAAATACAAAAAATCTTGTAGGTGATATATTGTGATTGGGTGTGATGGTGCATGTCTGCCTTTAATTCTAGAACTCAAGAGGCAGAGACAGAAAGACTGGGAGTTCAAAGCCAGCCTGAGCTACACAACAAGACCATATCCAAAAACAAAACACAATTCAAATCACTCAAGGGAAGCATAAGGTACTAGGCCTTGTTTCAGTAACTCTGTTCTATTCTGAACAATTCCATAAAGAAAATATGAATTTCCATGGTTTGAGAATTTCCTGAATGTACAATGTGTCTGAAAGGACTGTAAATGGTCCCAGACTCCAGTCATGGGATACAGGATATACTAGTAATTGAGAAGCTAAAGATTTAACTTAGTATTTTAAAAAAAAAATCCTTAAAGGTAGGCTCTGGCTATGTAACACAAAATGGTCTTGAATTTACTATACTGCTTGTTCTGGCCCTGAATTCTCAATCCTCCTGGTCCCCAAATCCAAGGACTACAATTATAGATTTGCACCACCATGCTCAGCTGAGAAATTAAGTGATAGTCAATGATACACTCCCATGACTGCCCGAGATGGGTGCAGATGAAAGGAGAGATGCTAAGACACAATCCACACTGAACTTCAATCACAAATATTAACACACACATCCATAGAATAAGAATTTCAACAGGAAAGGTTCCTAATATGCCACTTCAATTTTGTTCTATTTCAACAGAATTAGCCTCAGTAAAAGGCATCATCTCCTTGTATGTGAGGTGTGGACAATCTACCACACTGTAAACTTTACAGATTAAAAGATTTAAAAAGTAATTGAATTTACAATTCACAAATACACATCCTAAAATGAATTTGTGTATCCTCGTGGCCTTTTTTCTAGATAGTGAAAATGTCATATGTGAACTGTTCATATTTGATTTCTTTGGGTTTATCAAGTTGAACCGAGATTGGTTATTTTTTTTTTTTCAATAACATCAGCAACATTTTTTTTTTGAGATTAGGTTATCCCTTTTTTCTTGGATGAATGAACAATTTTCCCAAACCATCCCTATGTTCATATGAACAAGTTTTTCATGTGCTGAACTTGTATGGCAGTTTGTGTTGGCCTGACAACAAAACAGGTGTTTTCCTTAGTGACTTGGCTAGCTTTATTAAGTAGGACCACTCTTGGTATCAGGATACATGTGTCCGTGTACAATAAAACCTTTCTGGCTAGCTCAGCGATGAGCTGCTTCAGTTGGCCACCTACTTGAACCTACACAGGTGTAATTCTGAATGCTGATTTTTATTTTATGAATATCTTTTATTAGTACTGAAAGTAAAAGATGCCAGAATCTCCCATGATAGAACAGTGATGGCTCTGAGATAAGCAGAAACTTGGGCCAATAAAAGGAAGCTGGCAGTGTTTAGAAGGTACACCAGCTCCTTACCTAGAAACACAGAAACCGTCTGGCAATGCCACCATTTTGTCTTCCTGCACGTATCTCAGTGTAGTCTGGCTACACCCAGACACCCTGAAACGTGTTTACTGGCTTTTACTTTCTTTCGTAGGTGGGCCCTGGACCTAAGATGGACATTTTTCGTGCCTCACTCCTCTCTGCAGCATCCTCAAACTCTTCCTCCCAACCCAGGCTTTCCCCTTGGCTGAAAGCACTTCTCCCCCTGCAATTCAGCTCTCACATCTCTGTGCAATCCCTGGCACTCTTCCCTTGCAATTACAACGGAACAAATCGACTCAGTTTGTGTTGTCTAACTCTTTTATCTCCTTTCCCTAGCTGGTTCCAAATATTCGCCTTTGCAGACGTCTGTAAGAACAGACTACATTCCCTGCTCTTACCTACTCACCACTAACCTGTTAGTAAATCCTCTGCATCGTGGCTCCTGCCTCAAAGTGCTGAGGAAATTCTGACCTCAAAATGGGCAACTCCTTAAATGTTATTTTCTGATTTAATTCTACTTGACCGATCTGTATATGATATGAGCAACTGTCCATTTCTCAATTATTCATTTGACAAGCATGTGCCCATGCTTGGGCTCAAGGGCGAGAAAACTTGCCTTTCCAGATTCCACAGTCCATGGGTAAACTCAGTTGGCAGTGGGAAGGGGCAAGGCAGATTGAGTAGGGACTGTGCACAGCTAGGGTCTTCCTGTACCATTCTTTCCTTATTTCAGGCCCCTCACTATAAAGAGTGTTTTCCTCCTTAATCCTCGCCCCATCTCTCTTAGCACATGTCTTTCATACCTCTCCTCTTTGTCTAGTCCTCTTCCCTTCTCTCTCATCTTCTCCCCAATAACACGAGCGGTTTATGGTCACCCAGGTGAAAATTTCTTGGGTCAACTTTAAGTCCCATGTTTTATTCTTTATACCTAGTCAAGCTCCAGGTAAGAAGATAAAAGGCTGAGGAACTAGCTCAGACTGAGAGCTCTTGCATGGAATATGTGATACCCTGGTTCAATCCCCAACCCTGGCAACTAAAAGCAATAAACTAAAACAAAACCAAAAGCAAGGAGGTGTTATCATATTGATTTATGAAAATACTTCAAGTTTGGTATGTCTTCTATGGCAGTGTGGTCACACTGTCACCATGCTCTGAGCAACCCATCCTCTGGGAAGAACACAACAGCAGTCTATTCCTTTACTAACCATTAGTTACTCTCCCTGTTCTTTCACAGCTTCCTAGTTGTATTTGCTTCTAAACCTGACTAATTTACAAGCTACAAGCTTACTGATCACTGTACAGCAGAGGCATGTGAACCCTCATTTGGACTGTGCCTTTTTCTCCTCTAGCCAAATTCAAAAGATATTGTCTATAAGGAGATCCTCTTCAAGAATGGCATTTATAAATACAGAAAGTAATGACTATTGGCCTACCATTACCTAACTGTTGAAACAAAGACAGAGGTCACCATTGGTAATGGGAGAATAAAAGACTAGAAGACTCCACTTAAGACTTTTGATAACAGCCAAGAATTTCCTGAATAATGTTCAAAACTCATGCAAACAATGCACTACAAGACATTGGGTTGCTATGAAGGCAAAAAGCAAAGGAACTGAATGTGTTGTTTACATCTAAACCAAAAGACAGGCATACAAATCAATTATCTAGGAAAAGCCCAACTCCATCCAGCTCTACTCAATCCCAGTCTGAGTTTTAGTCTCTAAGATGCTATTTCCACCTTATATTTGAGATGAGTCAAGCCCTCATAATCCAAGAGAGTATATGCTAGAGAGAACTCGAAGACAGTACTTAAACCAATCCCTATCGTAAAGAGAGTTTCCCTCAGTCAATCAAACACAAATCTAGGTGATGATGATTCAGGATCCTGCAGATGGAAGTAAGGACCCGAATCTGTGAGCATTATGGTGAAGGCATTGTTCTGATGGGTCTGGCACAATAAAGTGAGCTGTTAGTAAAAGCAGCATATGTCCAATGATTGTTAACAGAAAGGAGTCAGAGAACATGCCAAGGGTGGTCTGAAAGACATCAAATGTCCATGCTGTCAATTCTCTGTGCGGCAGCAGTAAGGAGCTGTGAGTGGCCTCTAGGACCCGAGATTGCTCCTAGCCAAGAAGCCAGTAGGAGCAATCAAAAAACCACAAGACACTGAACTGAACCCATCCTCAGCTGAGAGTACAACCCTGGCCATGTTGATCTTACATTCATGAAAAGCTGGCTACTTTTATGTCAACTTGACATAAGCCAGAGTCATCAGAGGGGAAGGAACCTCAACAGAAAAAATGTCCCTGTAATATCAGGCTGTACTCAAGCCTGTGGGGTATTTTCTTAATTAGGAATTGATGTAGGAAGGCCCAGATCATTGTGGGTAGTACCATCCTGTGGTGGTGGTCCCGGGTTCTATATGAAAACAGACTGAGCAAGCCATAAAAAGCAAGCCAGCGAGCAGCACTCCTCATGGCCTTTGAATCAGCTCCTGTTTCCAGGTTCCTGTCCTGTGTGAGTTCATGTCCTTGACTGCCTTCAATGACGGACTCTAATGTGTAAGTATAAGTCAAATAAACTCTTTCCTTCCCAACTTGCTTTTGGCCATGCTGTCTTACCACAGCAACAGTAACCCAAACTAGGACAAGGACCTAAGTGGTACAATGCCCCATTTCTATCTATAGAAACTGAGAGAATATATTTGTGTCAGTCAAAGCCACTAAATTTGAGGTCATTTGTTATATATAGCAAAGGCAAACAAATACACAGAGTGTGAAATGGGGCAGCCCTGTCATGTTCAATGAAAAGAAAATGGGTCACAAGAGTGACCAAATCAGTCCTCCAGCAAGCTCCCCCAGAGAAGAAAAACAGATTGGGAGACTTACTTTGTTTGAAAAGAAAAAAGAAGAAGAAGAAAAAGAGAAGGAGGAGGAGAAGAAGAAAAGAAGAAGGAGAAGGAGGAGAAAAAGGGAAGTAATTATATATCATTGTTTGTTTGTTTTGTGGCAGGATCTTATGTAGTTCAGGATGACTTCAACTTGCTATATAAATGAAGGTAGCACTGAACTTGCCTGTCTACCTCCCAAGTGCTGACAAGTACTAACATGCCCAGTGAGAGGCTTACTTTCCAAAGTATTTCTTTAAAAAAAAAAAAAAGAAACAAAACCAACTTTTTTTTACCAATGAGAATATGTTCTTTCATACTCAGCTTTCTTTATACTTATTCTTAATTGCTTCCCTCTCTGCTCTCCCTCCCCCCTTCTCTTGGTGGTCCCCCTCCAATCCTCACACTAACTCCTTTCCTCCTTTTCCTTTGGTAACACATGCATTACTGCATCCATTTGCTACTCTTGTTCCTCTCTCCTTCCTTCTCTTATGACGTCTTTCTTCTCTTTGTATGCTAAACAAAATATAAATGACAATAATAAAAAATGTTTTTTCTCCTAAAAAATAAATGTAGTTACTGAAAATAAATTTCATCATATAACAAAAGAGCAGGTGAGTTTAAAAAAAGGTAGGTATTTGATAGAAAACTGATGTTATTTTCCTACAACCTTGAAGTTAGGGAAAGTAACCCATGTATCATACTCTGCCCACCCTGACAGTCAAGCCCTTCCAGAGGGACTCTCCATGGCAACCCTGACCACTCTGACTCCTTACTTTGATTCTCTTGTCTTTCTAGGACACACACACACACACACACACACACACACACACACACACACACACACACACACACACACACACACTGATTTGGATAGTGATCAACACTTCACAAAAAAAGAGCTAGTGACATTAGTTGGATAATGTCTGCACAGGACAAGCAGAAAAACAGCCTCCAGTCTAGTGCCTGGGCCACAAGAGATGTTGTTAACTAGCTATGGAATGGTGAGCCTCTTGCTAATGCACATATAATCCCTAACTATCTGTTATATAACAAAATGAATTCCCATCCTCAAACATTATAGGTTGGTGCCTTGGCCTTCCACAGGCATATATGGAGTAAATAGTGTCCTGAAGGGCAAACCTTAATTGACAGGACGGCTGCTCTCAGAGTGAGACAGGACAGTAAGCTGTCCCTCTCTGCCTCACATATACACAAGGTGTGGAGAGAAAGCAAGCATCTGCAAGTCAGGGCAAGAGCCCTCACCAGAGACAGAATCTTGATCTGCTACTTTCAGCCATTAGAACATCAAGAAAACAAATTTTTGTGGTTTAAGCCACTCAGTGTGTGGTACTTTGTAATGGCAACCCAAGCAGACTGACTAATAAATGCTTGCTAACCATTGTGAAGATCAAAGGAGATAATGCCTACTCAGCTCTAAGACCCTGCCTGGCACAGAATGGACCCTGAAATGGCACTGAGTATGACTGCTGAGATTGAAGAGGGTGAGTCAGAGTTACAAAAAAATGACCAACTGGGGAGTTCTTTCAGCATTCTAAAAAAGGTACTCAAGTCACACATCCTCCATGCTCAGTCCCCAGGGATTGGATTTTGGTCACTGACTCCATTGCACCAGCTTCTCTAACTTCCCTAGTCTGGCCGGTTGCATTCCTGGACCCAGCCTTATTTCTCCCTCTCCAATTCTGCTTAGCACCCTGTGTATAGCATGTTCTAAATCAGACTTCTAGGCCAAACCCTCTCAGCAGATCTACACAGGTCCTCCCTTATAGGATGCTACTTTCCTGAACAGGACACAAGAGTCTCCAGATCAGTCATTACCACTCCTCATCCCTGTTCTCATTAAGATCTTCTTAAGTGTACCAGAGGAGAGCCACACCTGAGGTGGGAAAGACAGGGAGAGGCCAATGTATAAAGGAGAGCTGTAGGAAGAGGGTGGCCGAAGAGGTCCCATCTTGCTCCTGAGGAATTTGGTTCTTGCAGAATTACAAATAAACTGCATGGAAAGATTTAATATAGCTAATGTGAACACGTAGGAACATACTCAAAAGGAATGAGACTTAGGAACTGTAAAGACAGCTCAAGGAGATCAAGGTTTCAGCCACAGAGAAAATGCAGGTGGCAATAGTCTGGTCATGGTTAGAGGACATATGAGCCAGAAACACACCACACCTGCAGCAAGAGGTACCACTAAGTGCCCGAGTCAGCATCCTGGGGCCCAGGCTGGGTGGAAGCTGGAAGACCAGAGAGTGAGGGGTCAGAGGTGTGAGGTCAGGAAAAGGATGAATAGGAGAGAACAGGAGAAGGGCTGAGGCACACCAAGAAGGTGCTGAGCACTGCTGGTATTCGTCACTATCGTAAATGGACAAAATAATTCATAAGGTCATGTCCAATAACAGATAAAGACACCCAAACAAGCTGCAGTGTCTGGAAAGGAAACAATTCCCTCTGATAACATCTTCGTTAAGACTGCGTATGTGTCTGGTTTTATACACAAGCTGTCTCAGTTTTTCTCCACAATGAATTCCTGGAAAATGCATCATGAAAGTCTGCCTTTTCTCACAGGAATAATAAAAACATGGACTGCTGCTCTTCTGTCTGTGACTCAGCGTGGAATAAACTGTGATAAGACTACAACTAGACCATAAAAGCAAAGATGGAACAGTAAGCCACACAATCCTGGGACACAGGAACAGCAGGATCCAAGTCATTACAGGCAGCATTTTAGAATGAAGGGGGACCTCAGGGATTAGTGCTCTCACTCAAAAGGTGGGGCTCACAAGGAAGCTAGAGAAAGTAGTTATTTAAGATGACATCTAACAATAAAACTTATTCCTTTCCTTCAGTTGGTAAGCTGTCACAGCCTACTTCAGAGGATTTACCCCAAGTAGGCAAAATCAGTGTATTTTACTCACTAAAGATGTATGGTGTTCTACAGTTAACCCACAAAACAGAAAAAATCTAAATGTATCCAAACATCGCTTTGTATCATCCAACATTTACATATTAGCTATAACAATAGCATGCATGTACTTCTATTTAATTGTAACCTCTGGCTATGGCCTCCACCTAAAAAGAAAAAAAAAAAAAACAGCAACAACAACAACAACAACAAAAAAAAACAAAAAAAACAAAAGAAGGACTCAGGTAGAACTTTACATGCTGCTAGCAAACTTCCAAGAATCCAACTGTTTTGCCATGAGGAATGGCTGAGCAGAGAGAAGAAGTGGACCCAATACAATGTTATATAATGCCTAAACAATGATCGGGTATGAAAAAGACTAACAGCCCCATAAAACTGAATTCTAAAGATGAGAGGTGCACTGTTTGGTGATACAGATGCCCTGGAGTCATCTGTGCTCTTAAAATTAACAAATGCAAATTAAAACAACAGTTGTGGGTGCCCAGAACAGCATCAATAGCTGAAGCTCGATACTCTATATATTTTATTTTTCTAAAAAGCTGCTCATGTCCACAATATAAACCACCTTTCAAAAGCAAGGAGACAAAAGAGGGAATTGCTCAGGGATGCCTGAATGAAGTTCATTTTCCTGATGAGTTTCTCTAGAAATGTAAGCAGGGGTTTGTAACATACTGCTGCCTCTTTATTAGAAAGAAAAAAATTAGAATACCTGCATACTGCCGGGCGTTGGTGGCGCACGCCTTTAGAGGCAGAGGTAGGCGGATCTCTGTGCGTTCGAGGCCAGCCTGGGCTACCAAGTGAGCTCCAGGAAAGGCGCAAAGCTACACAGAGAAACCCTGTCTTGAACCCCCCCCCCCC
>CABHPR010147875.1:0-40215 GCA_902168415.1 Peromyscus melanophrys | reverse complement strand
TTCCTAGCTTTTGAAGAAACTAGTAAACCTCCAATTATACAACAATCACATTTCCTACCACTCAGTTACATGAAAATTAAGCCTAATCTGCTGCGGATAAATTTTCCTAACCCTGTTGTCAACTCTTCAGATAATGGAAATTAAGATAGTCTTTTTGATGAAGACACTCCCAATGTTTTGCGAGAGCATCATGCTCAAATAGACAGCCAGGCATTGCTGCTCTAGTGACTATGGCATCACACTTTGTAGAATTAATGAAAACAATGCATCACAGATTCTGTACAGTTCTATACGTTATGAGCTACACAGTTTTGTTTTTCTGCCTGAAGAATTGTTCAAATCAATCTGTGAACTCACAGATGAAAACATTTCTTTTTATAGTTCTGATCCAACAACGGAAAAGAAATGCCTTTCTTTGCAAATGAAATAGAATCATCATATTGTACCTTTTACATAAACATCATTTCTCAACAGATAAATATTGTCAACTCTGAATTTTAGATTTCTTCCCATTCCTACAGTATATTAGCATGTGTAAGATAATTTATCTGTAACAGTTGTATCACAAAAATCAAATTTTATCCCAAAGGCAACAGATTAAAATGTGCATTCCTCTTTCATGTATTTTAAGTTTTCAGAGGCTTTTTTTTACTAGAAATTCCTGGTTTTGTTTTCAAATAATTATAACAGCCTAGAAAAATGTATCATAATTACAAACAAACTAAACAAAAAGTCTAGATATTGAAAGAGCCCAGATAAAAATAAAGCGTTGCTAAGAACTGAGAAGCTGACCTGAACAAATAGCTTTGTGTGATGGGGTGATGCACCTTAAAATGTCATTGACAGTTACATAAATCACTCATTTTCTCTTTCTTTTTGTTATGTTCTCTTTGATGGAAAAAAATGTCTTTTTAGCACTACCATAGAACAACAATAATAACAAATCACTGCTATATGTTCTTGTGTAATTATTAATTTGTAAGGGTGTGTGTGTGTGTGTGTGTGTGTGATGTGATATTATAGCAATGGTCTTGCCAATGAGAGAACAATTATGGTTTTGAGTGGCAAGTCATTCTGTTCTTGGAAAGAACATAGAGAAATCCATTGGGCTCCAGAAACCTGTGGTGTCATACTTGACTCTGGCCACCATTTTAAGCCCACATCTTCTCCAGTCTTCATTGGCGGTGCCTTTATCCAAACAGTCAGTAGCTTCCTTCATTTGTTTCTAGCCATCAAGTCCTCTGTACTACTTCCGTTCCACTGTCAAATCAGAACATACAGCATGTAAGGAAAACAACCAATCTTTTCAAAATTGACAGGGAGAAAACCTAGTGCTCTGCACTGAACCTTGTGGTCTCATCCTAGTCTCTGCTCTTCTTGTTCCAATGTCTTAAAATAAAATTAAACAAAAATATCAGCAAAACATTCTTTGTGTGTTTCAGGATCTCTATCATGATTGGCAGGGAAGGGGATGCCTTAGAGATGAGATACAACCAAGGTGAGCCAATAACTGTACTGACTACTCCATTAAAAGATTTGTTAGGCTTCTATTGGGTGATGGGAAGTCCAGACAAAGCCTAGGAGCATGTATGGGAATAGCTTGTTTCAAGTCAGTCATATTGAAATGAAACTAGTAGCTGAAAACTATTAGAAAAAAGCAAGACTCCTTATCTAAATGTCCTTTGATCTTTCCTAGGGCACACCTGCTGTTATAGGACTTGTAGGACTTGTATTCCTAAGATATAAAAATAATCTGGCAGTTTTTATTGAGCTCTTTCAGTGTATGAGAGCCCATAATACTACAAAGTGTAGTAGAAAATGGAAAACAAAAACCTAGAAGAAAATAAAATAAAAGCTGTCCTTCTGATACATCCAATACTCACTTTTTTCTATTAAGAAATTTTTTTTTCATTCATTTTACACAGCAATCAGAGAGCCCCCTTTTCCCTCTTCCCAGCCCCCCAGCCTCCCCCTCCCACTGCCCCCCCATCTCCCCCTCACAAGAAGGCAAGGCCTCCCATGGGGAGGTACATCCAGTAGAGGCTAGTCTAAGCCCTTCTACTCATTCTTAATGTAGAGAGTTATAACAAATAGAATTGTCCATAACAGTTTGCTCATATGATTTTGAATCTTTTGCATATCAAAATACACCCATAGAATCTTCCGAAGGAAGAGAGATACCTACCTACTCTCAGAAACTATGATTTATTACATTTGACATTGTCTCATGTGTGCTGTGTGATAATGATAATGCTTTTGTACACTGGATAAATAAAACACTGATTGGCCAGTAGCCAGGCAGGAAGTATAGGCAGGGCAAGCATAGAGGAGAATTCTGGGAAGAAGAAGGCTAAGTGAGGAGACGCCAGCTCATCACCCAGGGAGCAGCATGTAATAGCACACAGGTAAAGCCACAGAACATGTAGTGACATATAGATTAACAGAAATGGGCTGAGTTTAAGTGTAAGAGTTAGGCAGCAGTTAGCCTGAACTAATGGCCAACCAGTTTTAATTAATATAAGCCTCTGTGTGTTTACCTGGGTCTGAGCGACTGAGGACCTGGCGGGACATAGGAAAACTTCCAGTTGCACATGTCTGTCGGTTTGAAGAGGATCTATTCTGGAACTTGCTATGCAATGGTGAATCTTCTACAATTAGTAAAGAATGATTTCTGGTGAAACACACATGTCTTCTTGAGTAAATGATTCTAAATGCATGGATTTAGCATTCTGACAGATGTGTGAGCTCCATTGTCTGTCAGATCCTAGGCAAATACCCAGAGAAGGCCACCACAATATTTTATGGTGCAAAGATTGTTACACATGCTACAAAACACCCAGAAAGAGAAAGCCAAAGCTAGAGTTGAAATTGGCAACCTAGGGTAAGTTCTGTTGAAGTAAGGAAGAAATATCCTGACAAAGTATTAAAGCACTGGATGAAAAAAGACATGAAAAAAAGCAAGAACAGCATAGAAAAGTGGGGGCAGAATCCAAGCTGAAGAATAAGCAAATGTCAGTCTTCTGTGATGTGTATTTACCTAAAACATGTTTATCATATATGTAAGAATGCACATTTAAAATTCTGAATGGGAAGTATGAACTGATAGAAGAATAAGTTAAATGGTACCCTGAGGAAGCATCACCTAAATTGAGAGTCTATGTAATCCTTGTGACAGAAAAATAAAAACATGAATTCTAATAACCAGTGACGTGAAATCAAAGGGAAGGAGGGCTTCCAGAGAACAAAGGAGCTGCAAACAAATAAATGTAACAGGTGGTCCTTGTTTTCACATTAGTTCAAACAAACCAATTGAACAAAGCTAGGGCTAAGATGAGTCATATTGAAAATAGCAATGAGAATGGTTTGATGAGTTAGTTACGATCGAGGATTGGTGATTACCTGAAAATTTTACAACTTATGATGTGTCCTAAGGATTTACATGTGAAGTGAAGTTATGACAAGGATTTCTTTAACACTGGGAGACTAAATAATATGGAGTAATTGAAGCAGCTGGGAAACTGTCCAAACTCTGGACAATGTAACATTTTTTTTTTACTCTATCTACTTCAGTTTGAAGTTTTCCACAATGAAGAGATTTTTTTTTAATATGTGGCTATTCAATTAATACATCATTATTACCCATTAAAACCAAGCTCTCAATGAATTTAAGTAAATCTTTTAGTCCCTTTGGATTTAATTTTCCCACTGGAGTTTTGAAATCAGTGATGCTCCTCTATCTAAAAAAGTATGTAGCATCAACCTAATGGTTGAAAACACAGGCTGTGACCTGTGCAGTCATGGCTGGAGATTATTCATCATGATTTGTTTGGTAATAGTTCTGGACTTTGTTTAATACTGGGCTCTCCCCCCCCTTTTTTTTTCAAACAGCGAGTTTGATGTCGAGATTTGGTAAGTGAAAAATTAGTATTTATTTGGGTGAATAGAATTCCCAAGGCCTTGGGTCTAGAGAGCACCCGTGCGGAGGATGGGCTCTGCTTCCAGCTTCCCACTCAGCCTCTGGCTTTCACTGTGGCACTCTCCCAAGGTATGTTGGTTTCTTCGTGAGTGGGAGAAAGTGTGGGAATTAGGGTTTCAAGCATTCTAAATGGACCCCAGAGTGAGGAATTTGTAACCACAGCCTTTCAGAAGATGTCATAAGTGGGAAAACCGCTGAACTGTGTATAATATTCTCTAAAAATACTAAAATATGTCCACAGGACAACTGGAGGGAGAACAGACATAATCCAGATAGAAATTATACCTTAGAACAAGCATCGTTTTGTTCCCACAGAAACTGAGGACCACATAAAATTCGTCTTCTTACCAGTTAATGTGGGCTCATTCCCCAAAAGTCCAAAAGCTCTAGGAATAAGAAGAACCCAGTAATATCAGAAAGCCTCAAGACTGTTAGTGAGCTTCCCTGTGCATAGAAATGACTTTATCGACAGCCACAATATGTCACGGACCCTAGGGCAAACAAAGCATTAGAAACTAGATTGCCATACCATTCCTTCCTCAAGGGACTGAACATTACTCAAGCTGTCATTAATTCCCAAAGCAACAAGCTAATGCAAACAGTGCTGAAAATTGCATCTGAGTTCTGCTAAAATAAATAAATAAAAATAACAGGTCATGTGTAAATATAGCGAATGGTTAGAAGCAAAGCTCAGGAACCAACGTTGGCCTCAGCAGTATCTGTGATGGCAAAGAAGAGCTACATGTCACAAGGCTCAGCTTAGACCTTTACTCCCAGGTGGGTTCTGCATCACCAGTGAGCAAATCTATCAGTGTGAAAGAGAGTCTAGGAATGGTAGGGATTTGGGTGTGAGAGCTTCTATTTCTTTACTAACTCACTTTTGTTACTCAGCTCTTGAATAAAGTAGCAAATTGCCAACATCTTCTGCAGATGGACTTTGGAGATTAGGAATGAAGTATTCCGATCTCTTGAGGGGTGTTGAACTATTGAATACTAAAACATGCTCTGTTTACACAGACCACACACATGTCTCAAGCTGAGCACATGGTCAACCTAACCACTCACTGACTTTGTGTAATGGTCAGCTTACTACTCTCATGCCGCTAATATCTATTCCTTGAGACCAAGGCTTCAGGGCTAAAGAAATGGCTCAGTGGTTAAAAGACCCTGTTGTTCTTGCAGAGGAGCCAAGTTCAGTTCCCAGCACCCATGTCAGGTGGCTCACAAAGGCCTGTAACTGCATTCCAGTGGATCTGATGCCTTCCGATGCTCTCTTTTGGATATCTGCAATTACACATACATACCCACATATATACATTCATATAATTTAACATAAAATAAAATTTTTAAAAAGACCAGGATTTCTTTAATTTTTTTTTACTTTTAAATGGTATCTAATTTATTGTTCATTCATATATATGTTTACATGCACACATATAGTGTACAATGTAAAATGTTTTTTTGTCACCTTGACTAAAAAAGTAGATTCAAGGTATCTAGAAGTGATGGTGATTCTGAAAGAAACCACTGTGGAACAATCTACCATCAATTTGAATGCAGGGCAGGAACTTGCTTTGTGTTTTTCATGTTTTATGCATGGGGGATTATATAGCTGTTTGGCAGGAGAAAAGATTCAAGGTAAAATTATGAAGAATCCAGAGTTCACAATAAACACGAGTCCAAACGCCTTATAAGACATCCCTTTGGTTGCTTTTTGTGTGTCTTGACTATGAGGCTTTAGTCTATCTCATTTTGTTGCCTTTTGACAGCTACTTAGTATAAGCCATAGCTGGAGGAAGCAGATGCCACCAGGAGGGCACAGATTACATTAAGAACAGTATTCTCAAGACTGGAAAGTTTAAGCCCAGCCTTATCTAATCTTAAATCATTTGAATTAGATCAACCTCAGTTTCCCTGTGAGTTTAATGAGATTATACAAGTCATCATTACAGAGGGAGGTCCTGTAGTGTGAGGCCAGTGATCTTTCTGATAGGTCCCCTTCTGTCTATTTTCATTATTTTTTCTATTAGTGTTTTTTTTCTAATCTATGATAATAGGTATGATCATATATTTTAAGAAGAGTTCTTACAAGTGATACATGATGTCTTCATTTAGGGACACTTTTACCTTGATATTGCTGCCACTCTATATAGTGTACAATGATAGCTAACCACAGTATGTAGTACAGTATACAAGCTAGAGTTACATAATACTTTAGCTATTATTACATAATAACACATATTTATAACACATCAGGACAAAAAGTGAATAAACAAGGTAATTCCATTAGGAAAAAAAAAAGCCACTTCAGTTAACTGAAATGTCTCTTTAATTTTAAAAATCCCTTAAGTATTTTTGTGCTTAAGGCATATGAAGCATTAACATCAATTTAAATTATAATTTTAGTTACAATGATTTAGATAACCCTATATGAATCATTCCTGTGCAAAATGATTAAATTTATTCCCTAGTGGCTTTTCCTAGAAATCTTTGCCATGCAAAAATACGTTGTTGTTGTTTTTTTTTTAAAGCACTAATCACTTCCCACAAATATTAGTAGGTGAATGATAGAAAGAATGCATTTCAGTGAAGTGTTTGTTTTCTACGGATATACAATTTTTAAAGAGTACCTTTTTGCCTTCTGGGTGGTCTGGTTGAGTTTAAACACTTAAAATGAAGTTCTGAATTTACCTAACTTATACACACATAAATCAAACTCTGGAATCAGGTTAGGAAATGAAGAATTTAAGAATTTAGTTGCATAAGTCTCAGTTCTGTTCTTTACACACTTTGGGCTTTGTTTTGTTTTGTCTTTGAAACAAGATCTTGTCAAGATACCCCTGCCTCAGGCTGGAGAACACCACAGTGCCAGGCTATGCTTTGCAGTTTGTTCCAGGTGTTATCATATTGATATTTGATTTTTTTCCACTGGAAAATAGATGATATACCTCATTGTTATGCAATGCCATGAGAGTTATTCAACATGAGTGTTAGAGTATCCTCTAATATACATCATATAGTCAATAAGAATTAGATAAATTCAGATAAGCCTATAAATTTCATCTTTAAGTTTTTTAAAAATTGTTTTTATATTCATTTTACATACCAAGCATAGATACCCCTCTCACCCTCCTTCCGACCCCCCCCCCCCGCCTTCCCCTCTCAAGCAGCTAAGTTCTTCCATGGGGAGACAACTAAGCCTGGTTCATTCAGTTGAGGCAGGACCAAGCCCCTCCCCACTTTGTCCAGGGTGAACAAGATGTCTGACCATAGGAAATGGGATCCAGGAAGCCGACTCACATACCAGGGATAGATCCTGATCACACTGCCAGGGGCCCCTCAAACAGTCCCAGCAACACAACTGTCTCTGTCTGCAGAGGGTCTAGTCTGGTCCCATGCCGGTTCCACAGCTGTCGGTCTAAAGCTGGTGGGTTCCTTTGAGCTTGGTTCAGTTGTCTCTATAGATTTCCCCGTCATGATCTTGACCCCCCTTGCTCATGTAATCCCTCTTCCCTCTCTTTGACTGGACTGTCAGAGCTCAACCTGGTGCATGGTTGTGGATCTCTGCATCTGGTTCCATCAGTTACTGGATGAAGGCTCTATGATGACAGTTATGGTATTCACCAATCTGATTACCAGGGCAGGCCCGTTCAGGCACCCTCACCACTTTTGCTAGTAGTCTAATCTGGGAATTCCTGGGAATTTCCTAGCACCAGGTTTCTCCTTAACCCTCAAATGTCTCCCTCTATCAAGATATCTCTTTCATTGCTCTCCCACTCTGTCCCTCCCCCAGATTGACCATCCCATTCCCTCATGTTCTCATCCCCCATCCCCTACCCTCTATTGCTCTCCCCTCATTTCCAGTTTACTCATTGGGATCTCCTCTGTTTCCCCATCCCAAGGTGATATGTACATTCCTCTTAGGATCCTCGTTTCCTAGCTTCTCTGGAGC
The DNA here is from genome assembly GCA_902168415.1 of Peromyscus melanophrys. Taxonomy (NCBI): domain Eukaryota; kingdom Metazoa; phylum Chordata; class Mammalia; order Rodentia; family Cricetidae; genus Peromyscus; species Peromyscus melanophrys. Next base: position 32,287 of record CABHPR010147875.1, on the reverse strand, counting down.
TGTGGGTTGCAGTCTGATTATCCTTTGCTTTACATCTATTAGTATCCACTTACGAGTGAGTACATACCATGTTTGTCTTTCTGAGTCTACGTTACCTCACTCAAAATGATATATTCTAGTTCCAACCATTTGCCTGCAAATTTCATGATGTCATTGTTTTTTACAGCTGAGTAATACTCCATTGTGTATATGTACCACATTTTCTTTATCTATTCTTCTGTCGAGGGACATCTAGGTTGCTTCCAGGTTCTAGCTATTATGAATAATGATGCTATGAACATCTTTGAACAAGTGTCCTTGTGATATTATTGAGCATCCCTTGAGTATATGCCCAAGAGTGGTATACTTGGGTCTTGAGGTAGATTGATTCCCAATTTTCTGAGAAACTACGATACTGATTTCTAAAGTGGTTGTACAGTTTGCATTCCCACCAACAGTGGAGGAGTGTTCCGCTTGCTCTGCATCCTCTCCAACATAAGCTGTCATCAGTGTTTTTGATCTTAGCCATTCTGACAGGAGTAATATGATATATCAGAGTCATTTTGATTTGAATTTCCCTATGACTAAGGATGTTGAGCAATTTCTTAAATGTCTTTCGGCCATTTGGGATTCTTCAGTTGAGAATTTTCTGTTTAGATCTGTGCCCTCCCCGCTTTTTTTTTCAAGACAGTGTTTCTCTGTGTAGTTTTGGTGCCTGTTCTGCATCTTACTCTGTAGACCAGGCTGGCCTGGAACTCACAGAGATCCTCCTGGCTCTGCCTCCTGAGTGCTGGGATTAAAGGCGTGCACCACCACCCCCCAGCTTGTACCCCATTTTTAATTGGATTGCTTGGTATTTTGCTGTCTAGTTTCTTGAATTCTTTATATATTTTGGAGACCAGCCCTCTCAGATGTGGGGTTGATGAAGATCTTTTCTCATTCTGTAGGCTATTGTTTTGTCTTATTTATTGTGTCCTTTGCCTTACAAAAGCTTCTCATTTTCAGGAGGTCCCATTTATTAATTGTTGCTCTCAGTGTCTGTGCTACTGGTATTATATTTAGGAAGTGATCTCCTATGCCAACGCTTTCCAGGCTACTTCCTACTTTCTCCTCTATCAGGTTCAGTGTTACTGGATTTATGTTGAGGTCTTTGATCCACTTGGACTTAAGTTTTGTGCATGGTGACAGATATGGATCTATTTGAAATCTTCTATATGTTGATATCCAGCTATGCCAGCACCATTTGTTGAAGATGCTTTCCTTTTTCCATTGTATAGTTTTGGCTTCTGTGTTAAAAATCAGGTGTTCCTATGTGTGTAGATTAATGTCAGGATCTTCAATTTGATTCCTTTCATCCACATGTTGCATTTTATGCTAATACCAAGCTGTTTTTAGTACTGTAGCTCTATAGTAGAGCTTGAAGTCAGAGATGGTGATGCCTCCAAAAGTTGCTTTATTATAAAAGATTGTCTTAGATATCCTAGGTTTTCTGTTTTTCCATATGAAGTTGAGTATTGTTCTTTCCAGGTCTGTGAAGAATTGTGTTGGGATTTTGATGGGGATTACATTGAATCTGTAGATAGCTTTTGGTAAGATTGCCATTTTTATTATGTTGGTTCTCCCTATCAATGAGCATGGGAAGTCTTTCCATTTCCTGATATCTTCTTGAATTTCTTTCTTCAAGGACTTAAAAGTTCTTGTCATACAAGTCTTTCACTTGTTTGGTTAGAGCTACCCCAAGGTATTTTTATTTTATTTGTGGCTATTGTAAAGGGTGATGTTTCTCTGATTTCTTTTTAACCCCTTGATCATTTGTGTATAGGAGGGCTACTGATTTTTTTAAGTTAATCTTGTATCTTTCCACATTATTGAAGGAGTTTATCAGCTATAGGAGTTCCCTGGTAGAATTTTTGGGGGTCATTTATATATAGTATCATATCATCTGCAAATAGGAAAAGTTTGACTTCTTCCTTTCCAATTTGTATCCCCTTGATCTCCTTTTGTTGTCTTATTGCTCTGGCTAGAACTTCCAGTACTATATCGACTAGATATAGGAAGAGTGGACAGCTTTGTCTTGTTCCTGATTTTAGTGGAATTGCTTTGAGTTTCTTTCCATTTAACTTAATGTTGGCTGTTGGCTTGCTGTAAATTCCCTTTATTTAGTCTAGGTATGTTCCTTGTATTCCTGATGTCTCTACGACCTTAATCATGAAGGAGTGTTACATTTTGTCAAAGTTTTTTTCAGCATCTAATGAGGTGATCATGTGTTTTTTTTTCTTTCAGTGTGTTTATATGATGTATTACATTGACAGATTTTTGTATGTTTTACTATGCCTGAATCTCTGGGATGAAGCCTACTTGAACATGATAGATGATATTTTTGATGTGTTCTTGGATTCGGTTTGCCATTATTTTATTGAGTATTTTTGCATCAATGTTCATGAGGGAAATTGGTCTGTAATTCTCTTCCTTTGTTGCATCTTTGTGTGGTTTGGGGATCAGGGTAACTGTAGCCTCATAGGAAGAGTTTGGCAATGTTCCTTCTGTTTCTATTGTGTGAAACAATTTGAGGATTATTGGTATTAGCTCATCTTTGAAATTCTGGTAGAATTCTGCACTGAAACCATCTGGTCCTGGGCTTTTGCTGGTTAGGAGACTTTTAATGAATGCTTCAATTTCCATAGGTCTGTTTAAATTGTTTATCTGATCTTGATTTAATTTGGGTATATTGTACCTATCCAGAAAATTGTTCATTTCTTTTAGATTTTCCAATTTTGTGGAGTACAGGTTTTTGAAGTATGACCTGATGATTCTCTGGATTTCCTCATTGTCAGTTGTTATGCCTCCCTTTTTGTTTCTGATATTGTTAATTTGGATATTCTTTCTCTGCCTTCTAGTTAGTTTGGATACGGGTTTGTCAATCTTGTTTATTGTCTCAAAGAACCAACTCTTTGTTTCATTGATTCTTTGTATTGGTTTCTTTGTTTCTATATTATTGATTTGAGTCCTCAATTTGATTATTTCCTGGTGTCTACTCCTCCTGGGTGAGTTTACTTCTTTTTCTTCTAGAGATTTCAGGTGTGCTGTTAAGTCGCTAGTGTGAGATTTCTCCAACCTCTTTATATAGACATTGAGTGCTATAAACTTTCCTCTTAATATTACTCTCATAGAGTCCCATAAGTTTCGGTATGTTGTACATTCATTTTCATTAAATTCTAGGATGTCTTTAATTTCTTTATTTCTTCCTTGAACAAGTGGTGATTCAGTTGAGCATTGTTCAGTTTCCATGAGTTGTAGGCTTTCTGTAATTTGTGTTGTTGTTCAATTCTAACTTTAAGGCATGGTGATCTGATAAAATACAGGAGGTTATTCCAATGTTTCTGTATCTGTTGAGATTTGCTTTGTGACCGAGTATATGGTCAGCTTTAGAGAAGGTTCCATGTGGTGCTGAGAAGAAGTATATTCTCTTGTGTTGGGGTGGAATGTTCTGTAATGTCTATTAAGTCCATTTGAGTGATAATGTCTGTTAGTTCCCTTATCTCTCTGTTAAGTTTCTGTCTGGAAGACTTGTCCATTGGTGAGAGTGGGGAGATGAAGTCTCCCACTCTTAGTGTGTGGGGTTTGATATGCGATTTAAGCTTCAGTAATGTTTCTTTTACATATGTGGGTGCCTTTGTATTTGGAGCATATATGTTCAGAATTGAGACTTCATCTTGAAGGAATTTTCTTGTGATGAATATGTAATGTCCTTCTTGATATCTTTTGATTAATTTTAGTTTGAAGTCAATTTTGTTAGATATTAGGATAGCTACACCAGCTTGCTTCTTATTTCCATTTGATTGGAAAGTCTTTTCTCAGCCTTTTACTCTGAGGCAGAGTCTATGTTTGAAGTTGAGGTGTATTTCTTGTATGCAGCAGAAGGATGGATCCTATTTGTATCCTTTCTGTTAGCCTGTGTCTTTTTAAAGGTGAATTGAGTCCATTGATATTAAGGGATATTAATGACCAGTGACTGTTAATTTCTCTTATTTTTTGGTGGTAGTATTGTGTGTTTCCCTTGTTTGGTATTTGTTGGTATGGGATTATCTATTGCCTGTATTTTCATAGGTCCATCTAACTTCCTTGGGTTGGATTCTAGTGCTTTCTGTAGGGCTGGATTTGTGGATAGGTATTGTTTAAATCTAGTTTTATCATGGAATATTTTGTTTACTCCTATGGCGATTGAGAGTTTTACTGGGTATAATAGTCTGGGCTGACATCCATGGTCTCTTAGTGTCTGCATAATGTCTGTCTAGGACCTTCAGGCTTTCAGAGTCTCCAATGAGAATTCAGGTGTTATTCTGATGGGTCTGCCTTTATATATTACTTGGTTTTTCTCCTTTGAAGTTCTTAATATTTTTTCTTTATTCTGTATGTTTAGTGGTTTGACTATTATATGTGAGGGGACTTCTTTTTTGGGTCCAGTCTATTTTGTGTTCTGCAGCCTTCTTGTATCTTCATAGGCATTTCCTTGTTTAGGTTGGGAAAGTTTTCTTTTATGATTTTGTTAAATATATTTTCTGTGTCTTTGACTTGGTATTCTTCTCTTTCTTCTATTCCTATTATTCTTAGATTTGGCTTTTTCATGGTGTCCCAAATTTCCTGGACGTTTTGTGTTATGACTTTTTTGGCTTTAGTATTTTCTTTGACTGATGAATCTGTTTCCTCTATTGTATCCTCCATGCCAGAGATTCTCTCTTCCATCTCTTATATTATGTTGGTTATGCTTGCATCTGTAGTTCCTGTTCATTTACTCAGATTTTCTATTTCTAGCGTTCCCTCAGTTTATGTCTTCTTCATTGTTTCTATTTCAATTTTCAGTCTTGAACTGTTTTCTTCATCCATTTAATTGCTTCTTCTTTGTTTTCTTGGCTTTCTTTAAGGGATTTTATTGATTTCTTCTAATTTTTTTTGTTTGTCTTTTCCTCAGTGTCTTTAAGGGAATTTTTCATTTTCTCTTTAAAGACCGCTATCATCTTCTGCTTCTTCTACGTTGGGATGTTCAGGTCTTGTTGATATAAAACTGCTAAGTTCTGGTGGTGTCATATTGCTCTTTTTGTTGTTGAATGTATTCTTGCACTGGCATCTACCCATCTCTTCCCCGAATTGGTGCAAAAGGTATCTGTGTCTCAGGGAGCCACTCTTGGTCCAATCGGAGCTCTTGGTCCAATTGGAGATGGCAGAGTCTGTGTCTCAGGGAGCAGCTGCAGACTTGGAGGATGAGTAGGTTTGGGGGGTGGATTGGGGCTTGTAGGTTATACGGTCTGGTAGAGGATAGTGGTAGTCAGTCCTGCCTGCTGGCCTGAAACTGGTTGTGTCTCTGGGCCTAAAGCCTAGAGGCTGGGGTAATCAGCTAGGAGAACAAAGACTCACCTCTTGGTCTCTTTGGAGCTGTCAGAGTCTGTCTCAGGGGGCAGCTGTGGTCTTGGAGGATGGGTGGGTTTGGGGGTGGATTGGGGCTTGTAGCTTACAGGTTACAGTGGGGGTGGGGTGGTGGTAAGGACTACCGGTAGGAGTCGTCCCTGATGGCCTGCAACTGGGGTAGCAATGTGTGGGGTATGGGGGCCCTAGTTGTGTCCCTGGTTGTGTCCCTGGGTGATAGGTTAGGAAAACCTCATCTTCAAGTTTTATGACCTTTGAAAGAAATCACTCGTATGACTGTTCCTTAATCATGTTCTTAGAGGTTCTACATAATACTAATTATTTAAAGCTATCTTGATTATATATTTTTTCCTTGTCTGACTTATTCAATTTTATTCACTGCCAAATGTAAAGGCAGTATCTGTCAAATAAAATGAATCAATATTTTATTTCTATGTAGCTAATCTCAAAAGCACAAAGCTACAAATATCTGGGCTTTTTAGTTTACAGTAGCTGAAGTTTTCTATACTTAAGTTTTTATACTCTTTCCTTCACTGTAGCTGTATAAATATTTATTGAGTCTGTATATGCACACACACACACACACACACACACACACACACACACACACACACACCAGAAATTAAAGCAAGTTAGATTGTTAGATTCAATCATTCTGGCACACAATTTGTTATATCTGATTAAAACTATAAAGCATTGATTTGTTTTTCCCCTGAATCTTTCCCCATTATCTTTCCTGTCTCTGGGTTGTTTATGCAACACCTTTAAACATCTAGAATTGAATCTTGGACAAATTTGCACAGCATGCACTATTTCGATGGAGACATGTTGCAGACCTCTGGGAGTCGCCTATGTGTCTACCAAAGACCCTACTCTAAGCCGACATTCAGGGTTGCTTTTTTTTCCCTCCTGCATGGACTGCCTTGGCTTCTGCCAAACAGGAAGTCACACAGGGATCCAGACACTGTATTTTTATCCCCAGGACTCCTCCGTGATCATGCTGCCTGCGGGAACTCAAGTAACTGAGGAGTGACAGATAGAACAAACTTTATGGAGACATGAAGAAACAGAAAGAGGAGGCAGCTTCCTGCAGATACCAACCAGATGTGTTGTGGCCTCTTATTTATTCTCCCTCTTCTGCATTTTGTAAAACAATTTAAATTTAACAGATTCATTATATACCACAAAATGATGTTATGTGAGCCCATGAACTTTTTCTCCAAGCGGGAAGAGGTTAGGCAATTGTTTAAATTTCATAAAGAGAACCAGATGTGGCTGTGGTTTCACACTAATGGAATTCAGACTGTGGGAGGGAACTGAAGCCTCTGCCTGCCCTGCTGCTGCTGCTAGGCTGGGGGCTTGGAGAGAAGGGTCAATTCCCTCACTCACATTTCTTGTTTAAAAGACAGTAGAGAACTTGAAGCAAATCTACTATGCTGGTTGTTTTGTTTAGTTGGTAAATTCTATTTGGGGAATTGTAGGTTAAGAAATCAAAACCCATTACAATACAGAAGTTGGGGGAGAGGGAAGGGGAGGGAAATGATGTAAAATATAGTACTCATGTATGAAATTCTTTTTTGGTTTTTTGAGACAGGTTTTCTCTGTATAGCTTTGCACCTTTCCTGGAACTCACTCTGTAGCCTAGGCTAGCCTTGAACTCACAGAGATCCACCTGCCTCTGCCTCCTGAGGGCTGGGACTAAAGGCATGAGCCACCACCACCTGGCTTAAAATTCTTTAAAAAATATACAAACATAAATGAAAATCTAAGTTGGAAACATTTTGTGAAGTGTCCTTGATTTTATTTGGTGTGCCAAGTACCTGAATCTATTTATTCAATAAACGCTAGACTATTTCAAAAATCACTGTAGAAACTAGAATGTGTGAGAACAAATTCTACATAGTATATTACATTTCATGTGATATGTTATGATTTCTGTCTTCACCTCATTCACTAGTTCCCAAATATGTCTGAATATTAGTGACTTGGGCCGTTTTGCAGAAACTTTGATTCTTTGGAGTCACCTCAAAGTTTTGAAATCAGGATAACAAAAATTATCCAGAGACTGTCTGGAAACAAAAATGCAATAAAAAAAATCTTCAAAGTGTTTTTTGATGATCAAACCAATCAGAGAATGATTGATCCACACAGAAACATGTCAATTATCTGATTATTGTATCAAGGCAAATCTTGCTCCACAGCAGAAAGCCAACTATTTGTTTCTAGGAGCCTAGATTTTTGTTCTAAAGACAAAAATTGAATTTAGGTCTCCAGTACTGACTGTACTAATGAAAGACAAAGGCACAATTCTCCTCTACAGAAAATTAGCTTAAGTATTTTCTGTATTAGGATTGTGAAGCCCAGAGAGACAAGGGGCTGTTTGAAATAAGAACATCTGGGCTTGATTTCAAAAGCACAGCTTGGGTTTCAGTTGTGGTCCTCAATGTCTCATAGTGTTGCCAACTTTATAATCTAATCACAAGCATGTGCCATCAACTGTCTACTTACAGGCATAGAAAGTGACAAAAGAGCCATCCATAATCTCCTCACAAGTACTTCTTCCTTCTCCACTCATGATATCCCTTTCTTCATGGGACACTCTCATCCAAAAGTTTCCAACTATAAATAATTTCTTGCTCCTTTGAGAATTAATTCATTTCAAAAGTTCTCTGCCAGTTTTATAACCTTGACCTCTAGGGCCTGGGAGTCATTCCATTGAGAGGCTATCAACAAGGAAGGCAGTGTTCTTACCTCTGAAGGTCTGTGAAGCAATAGGAGCCTTGTTTCAGAGGGGCCCTTGCTCCGAGTTGTAAAGATGAATGCCTGTCATGGTGAGACAGGAAGTAGCTTTCCTTTGTGTGAAAATGATTAGCAAATACAGACAAGCTGTAACTCCGCCTGCCTAGGTGCTTATAAAATGGCCAGTCCTTTGCTGAGCTCTAAGTTCTGTTCTCTCATGCCTGTTTTTCTTTCTTTCCTTCTTTCTTTCTTTCTTTCTTTCTTTCTTTCTTTCTTTCTTTCTTTCTTTCTTTCTTTCTTTCTTTCTTTCTTTCTTTCTCTCTTTCCTTCCTTCCTTCCTTCCTTCATTCTTTCTTTCCTTCCTTCCTTCCTCCCTTCCTTCCTTCCTTCCTTCCTTCCTTCCTTCCTTTCTTTCTTTCTTTCTTCCTTCCTTCCTTTCTTTCTTTCTTTCTTTCTTTCTTTCTTTCTTTCTTTCTTTCTTTCTTTCTTTCTTTCTTTCTTTTTTGTTTTTGTTTTGAATGTGGTCCTTCTTGACTAGTTAACTTTGTCTAGAACAGTTTTTGCTTTGATACATGACTCTGGGCCGTTTACTGTAGAATTCACTCCAATTCAATGAAAATAAATACTGGCCTCTTGTTACACTTGGTATCTCTTTTTAAGAGGCCAGCGACCTCAGCATAGGTTATTTGTCCAACAGGGCACTGAGCATAACAACTGCATTACTGAAGGCTTGCTGACAGTCTGTCTTCTTCTTGTCATGGCAGACATCTTGTCAAGTAACTGGATTAGATCAATGAAGAAGCTAAGAAAACAGAAAACCAAAGGTGCCTGCCACAGAACTGTGAGCTCTCCACTCTGGCCAGAAGAAGAGTTACCCTTAGATTTTATGAACTTGTTCTGTACACCCATATCTTGAGAACTGTGACATGAATAAACTCATCAGTTTGAAATTTTGGAGCTAAAGACGCTTTAAAGAAATAAGGTAGTTTCTCCAGCTCTACTCCTCTTAAACCCCAGAAAGGTCACAGCAGGGGGTCTTTTCAAGTTAGGACGAACAATACCATCCATTGATTTTTCTTGCTTGGTATTGCAAAAACCAGCCCTCATTTCATATTCATGATAATGATGGTCTAAAAAAAATACATCCCAGAAGATGGAACAGACTCTCAGACTTAAGGACTACTCTAGAAACTTTTGACTAAGCCAGAAGTGGTGCCATGGTTCACATGTAGAGACACACTTTATGTGTTAGCTTGTTAGGGAATCTGTGAGAAATACCACATACAAGGAAACCTGAACAGAAGTCCGTTTCACTGTTTTAAAGTCAGGAAGGTTGGCACCCAGGTGTTGGTATTTATGCTTCCTTCTGATATCTGTGAGATAGTCTGTTCCATACTGTCTGCTCACTTATGGAGAGCTGACAGACAGCCTTTACTTACAGACACGTCGGTGTTTTCTCTGCTTTTGTCTTCATGTGGCCTCTTCCCTGTGTATGTGTCTCTGTATCATTTTTCCTTTTGATAGGGACACAGCATTAAAAAGTGGTCCATTCTAATGAGCATAAGAAGTCCACACTGAAAGAGCAGACTACAGACTCTGGCAGAGTTGGTCCAGAGGGTTTCTTCACTACCCATGTGACCTTGGATGAAGTAGTCAACCACCCCATGCCTTGGACTTTTGTGAATAGGGAATAATCTCTATTAGAAGACAGTAACTCACCAATGTAACAAGTTCCTGAGATGAATCAACTTCAAGGAGAAAAGCTTATTTTTATTCATAGTTGCAGAGGCTTCATTCCCTGGTTGCTTCAAGGGTCCTGGGGAGAGGCAGGACATGAAGGTAGTCAGGTGTGGAGAATTAACTGCTCACAGCATGACAGCTAAGACTCAATTAGAGAAACAGGAAAGGACCAAATTCTTCACATCCTCTTCAAGGATGCAGCTAAGTTGACTTAAATTCCTTCTAGGTCCCTTCAGCTGAAGGTTCCACCATCTCCCAGTAGTACCACAGGATGGTGACCTTAGCATGTGGTTTTTGCAGGAAACTTCCAGGCTACTACTACATTTAACAGCTGGAAAGTTTGAAAAGAAAATATTAAATAACAATGCATGTTTAAAAAGCTCCTCAAAATAGCCCCTGGTACATAAAGGAAAATAGCTAAATAGTTTTTCATTAATTAATAATATACAGGTTTCTAAGCACCTTTTTGCTCATGAAAATCAGCTAAACTCCATGGGAGAGCCATTCAACAATATATTTATGTGACAAACCTCTCCAGAAGTCATCAAATGTTATAAAAAATAAAATATGTGTAGTGACCTAGATCAACCATTTGAGATAAAACAAACTTTGAGAAACAATGGATTTTGTATAGCAAACCACATCAATGGAAGAGGGATAAATAAATGTTAGAAACCAGAGTATGACTGGTGAGCCTGTGATGGTAATCAGGAAATAAAAGTATATGCAGCTAAAAACCAGATTCCAAATGCTCATATTGAAGACATATTCTTTCTGTTATAGATGATGAGTTCCAGAGGGTCACTGGATGCTGAAATGTAGCTTTTCACAGTTGATGGCTTCTGGTGTGGGGTAGAGGACTCAGTTTAAGGGTCTGGCCACTGGGAATTTGATCATGCTTTAATGAGTACATAGACAATGAAAATTCAACTGGACTTGATGCATTTTTCTTTTTCTTTTTTTGAGGGGGGGGCACAAAGGTAGTAGGGTGGGCCTGGGAGAAATGGGAAGCACGTATGATCAGGGTGAATTGTATGAAATTCCCAAAAAATTAATACAAATTTTATGTTGAGGAAAAATAAATCTTAAAAAAAGAACAAAAAATAATTTAAAAAGGAAAGAAGTGGAAATGAAAAAGGCTCCAATATTTGCTTTGCGTGTGTGTGTGTGTGTGTGTGTGTGTGTGTGTGTGTGTGTGTATGTGTGTGTGTGTGTGTGTGTGTGTATCAGGTATTGAGTCCAAAGTAGCATTGCATGTGTTCAGAGTGTGCTCTTCCATTCAGTTATACCCCTATCCTCTGTATTTCTCTCTGCCTTGAACTGAAGGCTATCTACCATAATGTACTGTGTCAATAGATCTTCAGCCCCTCTTGCCTGCCAGTCAGCTGACATGCTGTCTCTTTTAGGCAAGATTCCTGCAGATCTCATGTCAAAGGTCAGTATGGGTGATATTTTTTACTGAAAAGCTGGGAGTAACCATGCATTATGATTTTTATCTTAAAGAAAAATACTAGACTAAAGAGAATTATAGATGTAAAAGAGCAATGAAAACACTAAATTTTTAATGTAAATACAAATGAGAGAATGGGATAAAATTTTCAATTTTGAGAATTGGGATATTTAAAAAATATTCTAAAAGCAATGTTTCCCTGAAGATGTTAGGCATTAAATGTATCCCGCACTTGAGGAACCATTTATAGTCCAGATGACTCTGAGCATGAAACACTGAATTAGAATAATATGGTGTTTTCCTTTGGGCCCATGAGATGTCTTAGATTATGGAACTGTACCTTTAATTATACTGAGAAACCACTCAGGAATTGCTGGAATGCGAGAGATTTCTGAAAACTAATCTTACAAAGAAAATGTTTTCTGTCACTTTTTATATGTATGAAACTCCATTTACATAAATGACACAGAACTGTACTGATGTGCTTTCTGTGAAGGACTAGCTCTCAAGTCTCTAGGAGATAATTCAGGTACCTATTCTAATTGTTATCCACTATACTTAAAGTGGATTTAAAAAAGAGAATATTCTGGTTTCAACTCTAAACATTTTTTTTTAAACAAATGAATCCAGAATAAATTAATCATGTCCCCCTTGCACGTCCTACATTATAAACTGTGAGTAGCTAAATTGAACAGCCTGCAGATTCTCAAAGGAATAAAGAACCTAGGAGGCATCTCTGTCCCTGGGCTTTCTGCCAACAGTCTAACTTTCTGATGGACGGTTCTTGTTAAGAGTACGAAAATCAGCAAGCATATCAAGCTGGAAGGTTTTTTACTTCAATTGACACAATGCAGATCCACCATCAGCTTACACAGATAAGGCCTTTTATCCTCTCAAAATAAGATGTGAAGCCTAGCTGTGGCAAAACTGCTCAAGAATGTCACTCACAAGGCAGCATCCTGTCTTCTTCCTGCTCCACTGCCCTCCGCGGGAGGCTCTCATCCTAATGCTTGCAATATGTTTGCTGTCCCTCTAGGCTTGCATCAGTCTGCCAGATAAAAGAAAGGATGAAGGAGAAAAGAGTTAATGAATATATTATTGGTGTTATATGTTCCATTAAAAAATTTCTCCAAGACCTTAACCAATATCTGCTGTATGTAATTCATGAACTAAAACTGTGGGAATTGGCTGTGTCTAGCTGCAAGAGAGTCTGGGAAGGAGAATGAATGGGCTTTCTACGTATCATAATTGAAACAGGAAAAAGAGAATGAAATTGTGAATAGTTATTTTAATAATTTTATTTTACTCTTTAAATATTTATGCATTTATACAATGTATTTTTATCATATCCATACAGTATTGCCTTCCTCCAACTTCTTTGAGTACCATTCACACATCTTCTGCCAACTTCATGTCTTCATTGTTTTGTAGAGGTAGGGGTTGGGTGGTCTTTTTCACAAACTAGATGAAATTATAAATTGCTTATTTGCTATTTGTTTTGAAAAAATTATCTATCATCTATCTATCTATCTATCTATCTATCTATCTATCTATCTATCTATCATCTCTCTCTCTCTCTCTCTCTCTCTCTCTCTCTCTCTCTCTGTGTGTGTGTGTGTGTGTGTGTGTGTGTGTGTGTGTGTTACATAACACTGAATATGTGTGGAGATCAGAGAACAATTTTAGGAAGTTATATATTTATTTTTTCGTATGGTTGTCAGGGATTTATCTTAGTTTATCAGGCTTGGCAGCAAGCACCTTTTCCTACTAAGCCTTCTTACTGTCCTTCAGCTTTTAATTTTAAAGAATCACTTTATAGTTTTTTCTAACATATTCTTATGGCCTTCAATCCATGTTCTCTTAAATAATTTGTTTTATTGTGTTAAAGTATAAACTCAGAAAAATGTAATAAAGAGGTCCTTCTTTGTGATGATATATACATTCCTCAAAATACTGGTCTATACTTAACAATTAGCAATGCATGTGTGTTATAACTGGGTACATTTGAATATTGACCAGACTGGCTGGATATTTGAGCACATTTTAGTAGTAGTATATATCACATGTAAAATGATAATGTGGATATGTTTTAAAATGTAGCATTATCTTTCACACATCTGTAATTTGATTGAAAAGGACCAAAGAATAGGTAACAATATATAGGTTATAGGCAAAATGTCTTAACTACAGGCTTATATTCATAGAAGATACTTGAAAGATACATGCTGACAATGTATATTTTCTCCAAATTTGACTGTAGTTTTATAGTTGGAATTAGAAATAAAATAGTCATTGATCCTAACAGTACTAATACTATCATATATGGTGTGTTTTCTTTAGGTGTGTTGGTCTTATTTCCTGAGTATTTTCTTTGAGTGAGGATCTGAAACAGTGACTGGATCGTTTTATCATTCACACTGTACCACAAACCCATAACTCAGACACTTCCTGATAACCAGGAAGCTGGAGCTTACAGAAGTAAATAGATCAAGACAAAACCACCAGAATTCCAAATATGTTATTTGAACCTAGGAAATCATGTGACTTTCCCTGTCTCCATCTTGACTACAAGTTGAGCCTGTTACTGTACAAAGAAAGCTGGAGACCAAACTAGAGCAAATTTAGTAGACAATCACTTGAATTAAGCTGAGAAAATTCCATGATCTGAGGCCTATGAGATGGTAAAGCAGAAAAGGGCCCTTGCAGCAAGCCTGACCACCTCAATTGAACCTCAGTTGCACGTACACACACACACACACACACACACACACACACACACACACACATGCACGCACACACGCATGCACATACATGTATACACGAATAATACATGTATGCATGTATATATGCACATACACAAATATAAATAAATTAATGTAATAAAATAACCTTTAAAAATTCATGATTTGGACACTCTGTACCACTATGATGATTAGATTAATGATTATTTCATTTGTTTCTTCACTTACAAATGCTTATGGAATATTTTTCATGAGCTCACCATTGCTCTGTGTTCACAGACTAGACATTGACCTACATATACTTTATCATCTTCTAAAATCAAGAAGGAAAAAAATTTGTCTAAACAAATATGTAAAATTTACGTATAGTATAAAGGAAAAAAACTAAAGGGGATTCTAATAAGGTCAAATTTACATCAAGTTTAAATATCCAATAAAGTGTACTTTGTCTAGTCCCAGTAGGCAGGTCAATTTGTGGATTAGGATAGCTATGAGTTCAGTAAGTTCTGTCCAACACAAATTTGAAAAGCTGTTTAGAATATTATGAAGTTTTTTTTTTTCTAAATTGATTGTGTGGTTCTTGAATGTGAACTTTGCAGATGACACCATTTCACAGCTTTGAAAGATTTCACATGCCTGGTAGATGATGAAAACAAATTAAGATGTTAAGAATTTTGTTGTTTTATTTGGGTTGAGTTGGGTTGTTTTGGGGTTGGGTTGATTTGGATTGGCTTGGTTTGGCGAGAGAACTGGGCAAGACACAGAATTCCAATACAGAGACTAGGAATAATTCTGTAATGAAAAATCACTGATTGGGAAGATGAAGCAATGACGGGGAAGCCTGAGGAATGCAGTTCAGACAGAAGAGAGAGGCAAACTGGGGCCTTGAAGGTACAGTCCGGAAGCTGACCTTCACTGGGTGAGGCTCTGGCATTCAGCATCCAGGGCGGTGATGTATGTGTGTATGACTTCCACTCACATCCTAAACCACATGAGTCTTTCAGCCTGGTCTCAGCTCCAGCCAGGGCTTGTTGTCCCATGACCTTCCTCTTTTTTAGGCAGGAGGATAACCTTGACTATCTCTCTTAAACAGTACCTCACATTCCTGACTTTAATGAAAAGATGAGCACTTCCTCACAGTCACCCAAGACAGAAACTACATTATTGACATATACCTTAGTCTCCTAAAAGTCTATCACCTGGAAATCTTTATCGATTCTACACCCCTAGTACCATGTCTACCTAGATTTTCCTCTGCATTTTTGTTATTGCTACTGTTCAGGTATTCATCATTTCTTGGAATTATTTCTTGACATGCTATTTGTCCCCTTATCTCACATGGCTCCTATCCACACTCCATCCTATCACCAAACTGACCTTCTAAACCTTAATATTACATCCTTTCATGATAAAAATTATCTATTACACATTTTATTCCGAATAAAGGTCATAATTCTAGGAATGGAACCGGAGACCCTTTGACTCTTGTCTACTTTGCCATCTCACTTTTTATCATATCTTGAACCCTTTTTCCTTTCTAGACAAAACTGCTTGCATTGCCTGTGATGAGGTAGCCTATTTCATAGCTCTGTGCGCCTGCTTATTGAGCCTACAATGCCCTTTTGCTTCTCTTGATGGATGTAGGGATGACTCTTACTAAAAGAGGACTGACTTCCCTTTGAAGATGAAGATCTGTTGCTACGTGCTCTGTAAAGGCATCTTTTCTTACATCATCACCCATCCTGCATCACCAAACTGTATCTCTACTGATTGGGCACATTTATTTATATTCACCCCATAGTAATTTCTTTACCTTTATCTATTAAATGTAAAAATAAACTAGAATCTGAGCTTTCTCTAAAACCCTCATCAATGTATATGTTTTTATAAATTGTTTCTGTTGGTATATGTAGTTCTATTACAACAATGTGACCATGATGCTAGCAAAATTTTTATTCCTCATAGATGATGGCTTTTGAATAAATCGCATGATGTTAACACTTGCCACATACTGACAGCATGTGTACATAGGGCTCCAGTGTGCAGGCATCATTTACAACATTTTTGTTATTTAGTGTCTTGTTCTTTTCATCCTCGACAAATTCATTTCATTGCTTGAATGAAATTTTATTTTATGATAACTTGTTTATTATTTATTTTTACATTACATTCTAATGGAACTTGGGATCATGGTGTCATAGCACAAAGACTATGATTCCAGGATAAAAACAATAACTTCGATGTTCAAACAGCATGAAATAGGATGTACTCATTTTAGTTTACTTTTGACAGCTGTATAAAGTAATTTCGTGCCATACCATTTCCTATCTGTATCCCAAGAGATTAGCTGGTACCAGTGTTTAATAACTATTTGTGTTTATCTCATAAGTTTCTTTCCAGTTGTACAGGTGTTGACATTGGGCATCTCACCTAATTAACAGTTCTCTTATGCCAACAAGACCAGTTCAGTATTGGAGGATGGATAGAGTCTAGCTTGCTCTTCATAATGACTGAGAACATAACTGAGAACACAGTTTGATGATCATGACTCATCCCATATAACTGTGCTGAAGTTATGCAACTAGATAAATCATTTCTTATCATCTACTGCTTACATCCTCTTCTTAGGGCACTTTTGAACCTCTTAGAGCAGTGGTTCTCAGCTATCCTAATGCTGTGACCCTTTAATACAGTTCCTCATGTGGTGACCCCCAACCATAAAAGTATTCATTGCTACTTCAAAACTGTAATTTTGTTACTGTTATTAATTGTTATGTGAATATCTGATATGTAGGATATCTATATGTGACCCCACACACACACACAAGGGGTCATGACCCACAGGTTGAGAAATGTTGCCTTAGAGGCTTCTTTAGTCTACTGATGAGGAAACAAAGGAGAGAAGAAAAGAAGGAGGAAAGATGGTGAGAGGAGACAATGCTAAAGATGTATGAAGACCGTCCTACTGTATTGAGTTTCTTTGTTAATTGTGGAATTTTTCTAAATGTGTTAACTTGTTATGATCCTGATTAACTTATACACAGTTGAGTGTGATCACGTCACTCTCACATTGATTTTGCAACCCATATCTGGTCATTGGTGTCACTTCTTTTTGAATTAATTGATGCATTTTTATTGAAACTTATTAGTTGGTATTTGTTGCTAAATTTTGTTTGCCATATTGAAATTTTTCTGACACCATTTTTTGAAGCATTCTTGGGTTTTAATATTGTTATGTTTGCTTCATTATGTGATAATTGGAAAGCTTTTCTTCCCATGTGCTCCAGAACAGTTTGGGAGTTACAGCAGCATTAGTAGTTTCTCATGGCATTTTGGCCCCTGCTTCTTTACAATTAAACTATCAAATACCATCTTCCACATGCTTTTTCTCTTTCTTTTCACATTTTAACTACACTTAGTATGTCTTTGAACTCTCCCTTTAACTAAAGAAGAGTAAAGAATCTAGAACTGAAACAAAAGATGAATGTGGGTGGTGTTAAGTTTATATTCCCAAAACAAATTTTAAGGAAATGATAAAAAGGGATCCCTGGATAAGGGATGCTTATAAGAAGGGAGGTGGACATTCTTTTCCAGCTGGTCATTTGCTTCGACATCGGGCAGCAAACAGCTGCCAACTCCCTCTACCTGTTTAAATCAGGATTGGAGGATTGGGGAAAATGGGGAAATAAAGGGGACTTGTGGAAGAGTGGTCTGTGATTTCTATTTGATGTTGGAAAGAGGGGGAACTATTTGAGCCCAAAACTGGACCCCTGGGCTTCACATATGTATGGCCTAGCATTGAGGCCCCAGTGACACAAGAGACAATCTGTATATTATCTTGATATTAGTCATAAAAGGACCACAACAAAAAAAATGAGGATTTCATCAGTTTCCAGTACTTAATAAACACCAACTATCTTTTCCTATATTTTCTCCAATGTTATTCCAAGCATGGATCCAGAAGAGATAGGGAAATAATCAGGAGTGGAAACACATCCTGAATGATCCCTCTTCTCATTTCAAGTCAATTCTATGTTGAGCGGGAGGGAGTGAGAGAGGGCTTTAAACAGTATCTGATTGAAATATTACCTTTGGACTACACAATTAATGACTGAAAATACCTTAGTTTCTCCCATAGTTGTCCTTAAGGCACTGAAAAGGACATTTTAGATATCATGGTATGAGGCAAGGATTCTGGAATAATAAAAACTTTTCAGAGTTTTCCATAGGGATTTCTGAAAGTACTGATAATTTAATCTTTACACTGATAATATGCTAGTTTCTTTGAGATTATTTACAGTTGTGTTATAGTTTGGAGTGTGTGTGTGCACGTATGTGTGTGTGTGTGTGTGTGTGTGTGTGTGTGTGTGTGTGTATTTCAGGTATACAACTTAATGCTTCAATATATATATATATATATATATATATATACACACACACACTAATAAATGATTATCACAACCAAAAATTCTGTACTTTTTGCATTGACATTTTAGAAAGGTATAGGTTAATGTTTCTGTTATATGCCCTTCATGTTAAAACAACAACCCACAAGTTTTTGATGTTTACTGTTATAGCCATCAACTTCCCATTACTATAACAAAATACATGAGTCAATCAACATACCCAGAGGAAAGATATTTTGATTTACAGTGTTAGAGGCTTCAGAACATATTGCTTGATTCCAGTGTTTCGAGGTTTCTGAAAAGATACTTCATCATGGAAAAAAGTGTGAAGGGAAAAAGGCTGGGAGCAAATGAGAGAAAGAGGAAGACCAATGTTCCACAGTCCTCTTCAAGAGCTCACTCCTGGTGACTTCAGATTCTCTACAGTTCCCACCTCAAAGATTTCTACCAAATCCCAAAAGTACCAAGTAGAGGAATAAGCCATTACCACTTCGACCCTTGAAGGACACTCCAAATTCAAAGGATAACAACTACTAGCACATTTCACATGTCTGTCTCACTCATGCTGGAAAGTTTCCACACCCTTGGCCATCTGAGTTTTTCTTTATTATCTCTTTTGGACTGGACACATATAGCATGAATAATTCAAGCTATGTCTGTTGCAAAAGGCTCAGCTGTAGCATGAATCTTAAAAGTACTTATTAATAAAATCAAACCTGAGCCAGGTATGGGGGTGAACGCTGGAAGATCAGAGAAGCAGAACAGGCCAAAGCCACCTCACCTCGACAGTTCCTCAGCTGATTCTGTTTCCTCAGACTGGATGCCTCTGAGTCCTCATCCAGAATGAATCTCAGCTGAACTGCTGCTAGAAGCCTGAAAGCTTAACTAGCCAAATGCTTCTAGTTTCTGGTCTTCAGGCCTTATATATCTTTCTGTTTTTGCCATCACTCCCTGGGATTAAGGGCTCACTTCTTGGGATTAAAGGCATGTGTCACTATGCCTGGCTGTTTCCAATGTGGCCTTGAACTCACAGAGATCCAGAGGGATTTCTACCTCTGGAATGCTAGGATTAAAGGTGTGTGTTCCACCATTTTCTAGCCTCTGTATCTGGTGGCTATTTTGTCTCTGACCCCAGATAAGTTTATTAGGGTGCACAATATTTTGGAGAACACAATGCCACCACACTCAGCATGTCAACATTCCCTATTAGTACTGACATTAACATTGATCACTTAGTTAAAGTCACAAAACCCCAACCAAGTGCTATCTTCAAGCCCCTTTGCTTGAAATTCCAGTTTTGACTCTGCCTTCTCATGCCTTGCCTCATCTGCATTTGGCCTCTATATGTGGCTCTTTCCACACTTGATGCAATGCTTGTTACTAATGTCTCCAATTTTGCTGTTCTGAAATATGTTTCTGCATATCTTTACTCTTCATCATTCTCTTTATTCTTTATTATTATTATTCTCTTTGTTTTAGGTGGCAGAAACAAATAAGGATATGAAGCTGCCTTTAAAATGTACAAAATTTCCTAATTTGTTTTGGGTCAAAATATCCCGTGTCATAATCTATAAAATATATGGCACAAAATTAAAATTAAATAAATTTGTAGTTTTAACACAGAAGTCAAGCCAGGCATTGTGACTCCTGCCTACAATCCCAGCACTGGGGAGTCCAAGGCAAGCAGACTGCCTTGAGTTTAAAGGCAACTTGAGTTGCATAGTGAGTTGTAGGCAAGGCTGAGCTCCAGGGTGAGACGCTGTCTTGAAAAACAGGAAAAGCAGTGGTTCACAGAAATCAAGCCAAAATTGATTTTATTGCTTGTAAAGAGACTATTCAAGCAATCATAATTTCTAAATTCCTCATTTAGAACTTGAAAATTGAATGGATGTTTGATTTGCAGCTCTCAACAGCCTCATGGAGTATTCTGATAATTTGGGAGAGGTTGCCATGGTTCATAAGCTGGATCTCTCCACTTTGATAAGCATGCCTGGATGACACTCCTGGCAGCAGGGCTGTAGTTGGATGCTTCCCAGAAGATATTCTTTACTGTGGCATATATACTTTTGGGCTGTTTTGTTTCTTTTTCTGCTGCTGCTTATAATAATATGATGAAAATCATTTTCTATAAGATAACATCACACCTTTAAGAACAAAGCTGCAAAACCTTTCACTATATGGTATTGCCAACTGTTTTCATATAAACTATTTATACAGTTTTTAGTCATCTTTATTTTAAACATGTGTGGAGATGAGGAAGAAATGGTAAAGTAGGGTTTCTCAGTCCCAACTAGATGCCTCCATAATAAGAGTGACCTTTTCCCCCCTTAATGCCCATGTAAAATGGCATTAAAGTCAAATTTCCAGCTTTTGCAGATTTACCAACCTTGGGCAAGTGGTTAGAGGTAAGTGAGAAAGAACTGAAGTTGTTCTTGTGCATTATGAGTCTCAAGGGAGAACTGGCTCCCAGAATCTGCTTTGCTTTTATTGGTAACCATGACAGGAATACACACAGACACCACAACACAAGCGTTTCATTACCAGGGATTGTGTATTATTTTATTTTTAAATCTCATAAAAAGGCTATAACCAAAAGTGAACACATCAGTTTGATGCATTTTTTTGTTTTAATGATCTTTCTGACATTAAATTAGGATAACACAGAAGACAAGAAAGGGTAATAGAAAGAAGGACGTTTTGTGCCTTTTGTTCCCTAGGATCCGGGCAGTGATGAAAAGGTCAGGGTGTTTCAGCCAAGGTGGATCCACACCTGGCCACTGGGGCTCTGGCTTTCACTCATAGAGACAAGCCTAATTTGAGCCACCAGATGTCCTTCACTGTGGCTTTAAATTTTCCGGACATTGTTTATTTTACATTTGGTCAGAATTTTTAAAGATAAATCCTATTTTAGCATAAAGCCACACAGATGGTCTGGAGCCTGATTTTCTGACAAGTGGACAGCAGGTGTCATCATTTTCAGATTTCATTTCTGAGTCAGGATATTGAATCAAGTATGGAGGGGAATAGAAATGTTTTCCAAAGTTGGCCTAGGGAGAAGATGGCAGTTTTCACAGTGCTTTTCAAAACTACCTTCCTCTAGGGCCTCTAGCAGAATTTTTGTTTTACTAAGAAATTCAGGCAAAAACAATCATAATAAATTCTAAGTTCAATTTTATGGAAACTTTCCAAGAATTGACTTGCAAGCAAGGAAATCAGAATATCAATCATTCTTCTCCATTCAAGGGGGAGGGATACAGTGTTTCTTAACAAATGCAAGACAGACGTTTTATGTTTGCTGATGATGTTTGCTGAAATAGCCATAGGCATATTTTACCACATTGATAAATTGTTCTTCTACTCATCCATAGCTCAACCCAAGGATGCATCCTTGCCCTCTGTGAGCTCTTTGGAGTCCAACAGGTCTTCAGTGGGCCTGAATTTCTAGAAAGCATCACTTGCTATTTTATGAGAAGATGCATCTCAACAGGAGCGATTTTCAGGTTTCTGGATGACATGGGGAACACAGTTGGGATCTGGCATGGAAAATAGGAAGATGGGCAGAAATAACCAGTGGGAGAAATAGATTTGACTTACCTTGCTCATGGGCCAGGCTGTGATTCCCCTTGTATTTTATATGTAATCATATGAGGTGGATGTCCTATTCTGCTATGGAGTAGAAAATTGACATGGAGAAATATTAAGTTACATGCTGAAGGACTCATCTATCTTTTGTAGGATACTTTTCCTTTAATGGTAAAGTATTTTAAAGGGTGAAAAAATTTAAAGGGGTGTAATTGCAATGTAAAAATTAATAAATTTCTGGTCATTTGTTTTTCTACTTATTTTAAAAGTGAAGGATAAGGGCTGGAGATGTAGATTTTTGGCAGAGGCCTTTCATAGCCTGGGCAAATCCAGAGTTTCAATCCCTAGCCCCATTACAAAAATAAGGTATGGTTAATGGACACAAATTAACTCCTGAAAGAAGAAAAAATGGAAAAAATTAGGTGGGTGACCTAAGTATATTATCTGAGGTTCTTTGGGTTGCAGAAGGCAATTTTATAAGGTACAAGGAAGCATTTGCTAGATACTGAAACCATCAAAGAAGAAATGAAATCTAGAATATTGAGTGGAAGACACGAGGCGGGGTCCTATTGTCTGCTGCACTGCATCATCTTAAAGTGATGTTGATATTTCAAGCCCTGGAGCCTCAACACGTAACCATATGGGGGAGACTTTAAATATATGATTAGGTTAGATGTGCGACTGTTTGAGTGGAATTTAATCCAATAGAATTGTGTCCTTATGAAAACAAAGAGACACTAGGCATCCATAAACACACAGAATAAAGGCCACATGAGGCCCCAGCAAGGAGGAAATTGACAAACCAAACACAGAGGCTTTGAGAGAAACCACGTCTTTCAACTCCTTAAAGCTGTACTTCTAACTTCAGGACTGGAGGGAAAAATAACTTTGTTGGTGATGACTCACAGTCTGTTATTTTGTTTTGGCAGACCTTGGTAACTAATATCAGCTTTTCCTAGTGTGTCTAGTCTTTTCAGAGTGAATAATTTCATTATAATGACCTGCAATGTTTAGCATCACTGTACATTTGAGAATTATATTCCTGTGGTTAGCTTTCGATTTTTTTCACCACACCAGTATAGCTTATATTAATTAAACTTATTAATTTTCAATATTTGTATAGTGATATTTTTATATCTAATAGGATTGTGACTCACTTTTCACCCACACTATATCATCTAAGAAGGATCACAACTCTTTCCTTAAATTGCTTTCTAAGACGAAAAATTTTACTTCTCTTGGTTATGAGTATTCTAAATCTAGGGCCTCACCTTCTCATAGCTGAATTTCTAATTTCTCCTTTATATCCTCCATATTTCTAGTTAATACCACTATGTTGTACTTTTTATTCCATTATAGACTAACTTACTATTTATTATTTATTTGTGTATAAAATTAAGTTTAAAAAATGAGCTAAGGAAGACAAAGGAGAAATCAAGTCTGCTAAAGAGATAAAAGTCAGTATAACAAACACAAGTAAAACAATGTGGCTAGTACCTTTGACCCTTTGACCGTAATATTTAGCCTTGAATTTCCCCAGAGACATTGAAAAGACAGAAAGGCAAAAGGTGACTCAAACCTTGCAGGAAAACAGGAGGAAAATTACGTTTTTCAGCAAAGTCTTATTTATCTTTACTTCAAACTCAAAAGAAAATACCTCTCAGTAGGGAATTATAAAGAGATCTGGGGAAAAGACTGGGTTTTGTTCTCAGAAATGGTTTTATAGCAAACAAAAGTAAATACACGTAAATATTTCTTCATATCTCATAAATTTTGTCTGCAAAGAAAAGACATTAAATCTTTGCCTAAGAAAAACATAAATTTGTCATTAGAAAATACAATCATAAATAGGAAGCCTTTGGAATAGACATGTTAGTGTTTGAAGTTCTTTCCAGCTGTGTGTTTATCACTAAGAACTCCCTTCCAGCTTAGTTCCAAATGCCTGATGTAACATCATCACTCCAGACTGTCAATAAGCATCTCGATGCAAATGAATTTGGCAACTTCATAGCCATGTTACAACATGAAGATCATTCTCCTTTGTTTTTTAATAACTTAGTTATTTCATATACTTATAAAAGCAGTAATAAATTATACTTTTGAATACTTATCACACAGAGTGATTCAGTGGTGAACCTACTAATGTACTGTAAATGTGCATTTATCTACTCAGGAAGTCAGTTCACAGATGTCATTCTACTATGGAAATTTCCAAATTTAGTTTATTTGGAACACTTAGTATTCTTGGAAACTAGATAGTAGAAGACCTCCCTTTTGTTTGTTTGTTTGTTTGTTTGTTTGTTGTTGTTTTAGTTTTGTGAAGAGTGACTCCTATAGTTTTACTCTGGCATTCTTACTGTGCTCACAGCCCTTATGATATACAGATTACATACAAAGTAAAGAATAAACAGCTAAAGAGATGTGTGAACATTGCAATTTGGTCTAGCATATGGTCTAACCTCTAGGGATTCTGTATGTCATTTCCTCATCTTTCATGTTTATCCATCAGATTGTCTCTAGTGTCCTTTTCTAAGTCATTTAATTAAGAAAGAAAATTATAGGAAGCACAGCTATCTGTTTATACTAATAAAAGTAAGATGGATGAAAAATTGCTCTCTCCCAGGACTTAGCAAGCACAATGTGCATAAAGCCCTGAACGATGCCAGTTCAGACTGCTTGCTACATGGAATGTCCTGCAGTCTATCATGAAGGTAACTCTAGCACTTGAAGATTCTGGAAACCTCTCTCTCTCTCTCTCTCTCTCTCTCTCTCTCTCTCTCTCTCTCTCACCACACTACACACACACACACTATATTAAATTTTATTAGTAATAATAGAAGAGAGACTTTCAACAAAAAAATGATAAAGACTTTTCTCTAAGAAGGAGAAAAAAGCAAGGAGTGAAAAGATGGAGAGAAAGCAAGCTTCCCACTCCAAAGCCAAATACAAAATGAAGGCCCTAGAAGCTGAAAGGTATCCAGAGCTACTCAAAGAAGGTCCACATGTCACCCATCTTCTGGTGTCCCAGGAGTGTCAGACTCCAGAAACAGCACAGACATCCTCCCAAGGGCTACCAGCATCCTGATCAGAGACATTAAATGGAGATGGAGAGAAAGCCTATGTTCAATAGGCTCCCAAATATGATGCTTGGGATGTTGTCAACAAAATCAGACTTATACAAAATCTGTACTCCACAAAATTGGAAAAATCTAAAGGAAAAGGACAATTGAGAAAATTAAATCAAGATCAGATAAACCATTTAAATAGACTTATAACCTGCTAGGGAATAGAAGCAGTCATTAAAAATCTCCCAATCAAAAAAAAAAAAAAAAAAGCCCAGGGCAAGATGGTTTTAGCACATTTCTAGCAGACTTTAAAGGAAGACCTAATACCAATACTCCTCAAATGATTCTACAGAACGGAAATGGAAGGAACATTACCAAATTTATTTTATGAGGTCACAGTCACCCTGATACTCAATCCACACAAAGGCTCAACAAAGAAGGAGAATTACAGACCAATCTTCCTCATGAACATTGATGCACAAATACTCAATAAAATACTGACAAACAAAATATAAGAACACATTAAAAAGATCGTCCACTATAATCAAGTAGACTTCATCCCAGAGACACAGGAATGGTTCAACATATGAAAATCTGTCAATGTAATCCAACATATAAACAAACTGGGGAAAATAACCCACATAGTCATCTCATTATATGCTGAAAAAGTCTTTGACAAAACCTAATACCCCTTTCATTGTAAAAGTCTTGGAGAGATCAGGGATATAAGGAACATATCTAAACATAATAAAGGCAATTTACAGCAAGCCTATAGTCAACATCAACTTAAATAGAAACTCAAATAAATTCCACTAAAATCAGGTATAAGATAAGGCAGTCCACTCTCTCCATATCTATTCAATATAGTAGTTGAAGTTTTAGCTAGAGCAATAAGATAGTTGAAGGAGACCAAGGGGTTACAAATTGGAAAGGAAGAAGTCAAAGTATTTATTACTTGCAGATGATATGGTAGTATATATAAGTGACCCCAAAAATTCTACCAGGGAACTCCTACAGCTGATAAATACTTTCAGAGAAGAGGGCTGGATACAAAATTAACTAAAACAAATCAGTAGCCCTTCTATATACAAACGATAAGTGGACTGAAAAAGAAATAAGGGAAATGACATCCTTCACAAAAGCCACAAATAATGTAAAATATCTTGGGGTAGCCAATCAAGTGAAAGACTTGTATGATAAGAACTTCAAGTCTTTGAATAAAGAAATTGGAGAAGATATCAGAAGATGGAAAGATCTTAAATGCTCAGGGATCAGCAGGATTAACATAGTAAAAATGGTCATCTTACCAAAAGCAATCTACAGAGTCAATGCAATTCCCCACATCAAACTTCTAAAACAATTCTTTACAGAGCTTGAAAAAATGACACTCATATGGAAAAAAAAACAGGATAGCTAAAACAATCCTGTACAATAAAAGAACTTCCAGAAGTATCACCGTATGTGATTTCATGCTGTACTATAGAGCAACAGTAATTAAAACTGCATAGTATCGGCATAAAAACAATCAAGTTGATCAACTGAATCAAATCAAAGACCCAGAAGTAAATCCACACTCCTATGGATAGCTAATTTTTGACAAAGAACCAAAATTATAAATGGAAAACAGAAAGCATCTTCAACTAAAGGTGCTGGTATAACTGAATGTCAGCATGTAGAAGAAAACAAATAGATCTATATCTAGCACCTGCAGCACAAAACTCAAGTCCAAATAGATCAAAGATCTTACATAAAGACAGATACACTGACCCTGATAGAAGAGAAAGTGAGGAATGCCTTGAATGCACTAGCACAGGATACAACTTCCTGAACAGAATACCAATCACACAGGTACTAAGATCAACAATTTTCAAATGGAACCTCATAAAATTGAAAAGCTTTTGTACAGCAAAGAACACCATCAATAGGACAAAATGGCAGCCTACAGAATTGGAAAAGATCTTTGCCAAACCCACATCTGACAGAGGGCTCATATCCAAAATATATAATGAACTCAAGTAACAAGACATCAAAAAAACAAATAAGCCAGTTGAAAGAGGTATACAGATCGAAACAGAGACTTTTCGACATAGGAATCTCAATTGGCCAAGAATCACTTAAAGAAATGTTCAACATCCTTAGCCATCAGGGAAATCAAGTCAAAATGACTCCCAGATTCCATCTTACACCTGTCAGAGTGGCTAAGATCAAACACACAAGTGACTGCTCATGCAGGAGAGGATGTGGAGCAAGGGGAACACTCCTCCATTGCTGGTAGGAGTGCAAACTTGTATAAACACTCTGGAAATCAATATGGCTGCTTCTCAGAAAATTGGGAAATGATCCACTTGAAGACTCAGCTAGATATCACTCATAGACATACACTAAAAGAATGCTCTACCATAACACAAGAACACTTGCATAACTATGTTCATAGCAGCTTTATTCATAATAGCCAAAAACTGGAAAAAACCTAGATGTCCCTCAACCAAAGAATGGATAAAGAAAATGGGGTACATTTACACAATGTAGTATTACTCAGTTGTTAAAAACAATGGTATCAGGAAATTTGATAGCAAATGGATGGACTAGAAAAGATCATCCTGAGCTAGGTAACCCAGACCCAGAAAGACAAACATGGTATGTACTCACTCATAAGTGAATATTAGCCATAAAGTAAAGGAGAACCATGCTGCAACCCACAGACCCAGAGAAACTAAATAACAAGGAGAGCTCAAGGGTTGAATGCATGAATCTCACTGTGATAGGGAAATAGAATGGATATTGCCAGTAGAAGGGGGCAAGTCCTGGAAGGGGGAATGGGCATGGGAACAGGAGAGATCAGGTGAGGGGAGGAGGGAGGGAGAGAGTACTAGGAGAGATAACTGGAATCTTGGGGCATCTCTGGGATGAACTAGAAACCCAGAGGAATGGAAACTCCCAGGAATCTGTGAGGATGACCCTAGCTTTGACCCCTAGCAATAGGGGATATGGACCCTGAACTGGCCATCTCCTATAATTAACAAGACTTCCAGGTGAAGGACTGGGACATCAACCCAACCACAAACCCTTCTTCCTACAATTTGCCTTGTCTACAAGATGTGCTGGGGTAAAGATGGCACAGAAATTGTGGGAATGACCAACGAATGCCTGTCCCAGCTGGAGACCCATACACTGAGAGGGAGCTCACCCCTGAGGGCTAGCACCCAGAGATGGGATATCCCAGAGATAGAATCAAACAGGACTTGCAAAAAAAGGGTAAATTAAATGCTGATTGGCCAGTAGCCAGGCAGGAAGTATAGGCAGAATAAGCAGAGAAGAGAATTCTGGGAAGAGTGAGGAGTTGCAAGGCAGACACAGAAGCAAGGTGTGAAGGTAGAACTGAGAAAAGGTACCAAGCCGTGTGGCTAAACATAAATAAGAATCATGGGTTAATTTAAATGTAAGAGCTAGTCAATAGTTAGCCTGAGCTAATGCCCGAGCAGTTTTAATTAATATAAGCCTCTGTGTGTTTACTTGCGTCCAAGCAGCTGCAGGACTGGCAGGTGAGAGAGATTTGTCCTGACCATGGGCCAGGTGGGACACAGGAAAACTTCAGCTACAATTGATGGAAACAGATACAGAGACATTAGGAGGATCTCAGGGTGTTGCTAGAGTTTTCCTGCCTGACCCACAGTCAGGACAAATCTCTCTCACCTGCCAGTCCCACAGCCGCTCAGACCCAACCAAGTAAACACAGAGACTTATATTGTTTAAACTGTTTGGCAAATGGCTCAGGCTTCTTGCTAACTGTTTTTATATCTTAAATTAATCCATTTTTATAAATCTATACCTTACCACATGGCTTGTGGCTTACCGGCATCTTCACATGCTGTTTGTCATGGTGGCGGCTGGCAGTGTCTCTTCAGCCTTCCACTTCCCAGAATTCTCTCCTCCTTGTCCCGCCTATACTTCTTCCTGCCTGACCACTGGCCAATCAGTGTTTTATTTATTGACCAATAAGCAACATGTTTGACATACAGACCATCCCACAGCATCAGGGTATCCTGTGGAAGAGGGGGAAGAAGGATTGTAGGACCCAGTGTGCAATGGCACCACAAGAAAACCTACAGAATCAACTAAACTGGGCTCATAGGGGCTCACAGAGAATGAAATGACAACCAGGGACCCTTCATGGGACTGACCTGGACCCTCCACATATATGTTACAGTTGTGTAACTGGTCTTCTTGTGAGACTCCTAACAGTGAGAGCAGGGACTGTCTGTGATTCTGTTACCTGCTTCTGGGAGCCTTTCCTCTTACTGGATCGCCTTATCCAGCCTTAATAGGAGAGGAGGTGCTTAGTCTCACTGCAACTTGGTCTACCATGGCTGGCTAATACCCATTGGAGGCTCTCCTGTATCTGAAAAGAAACAGTGGAGGAGGAGTAGATGGCAGAGGGAATGGAGGGGGTTGGGAAGGAACCAAAAAGAGCGGAGGGAGGGGGAACTTTGATTGAGATGTAAAAACAGACAAAAATAAATAAACAGAAAAACAAAAAAATCAGAATTACCTAAACCAGTGCACATTTAATTTTCACTATGAAAAAAGGAAACAGAATGAAATAGCAATTAATCCCATAGTACACTTCTGTAGAAATATCATTCTGCACCTCATAATTGAATATATGTTTTAAAAATGTTATGAATTTTGTATACGTGTTTTTATGTGTGTACACATGTGTGTATACACACATGTATAGAGGCTCGAGCTGTATTGTTCAGTTGGGTGTCTTGTTCAATCACTTTAGGGGACAGGATCATTCACTGAACTTAAAATTTACCAGTTCAGTTTCATTAGACAGGCTAGCCGGTGATCTCTTGGGGTCTACCTATCTCTGTCTCATAGGCATGTACCCCTGCAATTGGAATTTTACTTATATATGGGGAGTTTGAACTCAGAATCTCATGCTTGCATGGCAAACACTTTACTGACTGAGCCATATCCCCAGCTTCCAACTTAAAACAGCAAGAATAAAAAGGAATGTTTTTGGTGAAGCAGAAAATAGGAAACATTTTCTTAGATCCCAATGCTTTTATTAATATATTTTAATAGCCCATATGTTGAAATGAGAATGTGTATCCAGCAGATCTGTTGCAAACACAATGATCACAGTTGCCTTAAGGATCTCACCCAAAGATTTGTTTCAATTATGAGTTGAAATAACCACATTTTTTAAACAAAACTACTTTTTGCTTTAATAAGCAACTACAAAACTAAAGCCATCAGCTCAGAAATTTCCATTTTTCTAAAAGTGGAAAAAATCTTATATGAAGAAAAGAAGTAACATTTTTGCTGCTCATAATAAAATTTGAGCTTTCTTGAAAAAGATCATATTGGGTAATGTTCATCTTGTCATTATGAAAGCTACCCAATATATATATATATTTATTTTTTATGGGATTAGTAGTAATATTAGCAAATGGGATGTTCTAACATTGTAAAGCAAAAGATATGAACCAACTATTTTCAAATAACCAATGCATAGCATCACAAAATCATGGCAGGATAAAAGATTTGAAGTGTAGACTGACCAATTAAATTTAAGGTAACAGAGCATGTAAAGTTCATTGATATCACTTCAGACTATACATTGCAATTAACCTTTAAGATACTACTCCTTGTCAGTCTTTATTATGGTGTTAAGAAAATGTATCTATAATTATCTGGAAAAAGCTATGAGAACAATCTTCATTTAAAACATCTAAATATGCATGTATGTTCCTGTTTTTCCAAATGGTAGAAATTAATGAAGACTCCTGAGAACATATGGTATTTCACCAAGCCAGAAAGGAAGATTTTTCTTAGAATGCAGAACAGTGTACTTATTTTTAAAATTTGGTGAAAAATATAGCTACTTTTCACAGATGCATATTATTTATATTGCTATCAATGTAATGATGCATTATTTAATTTTAAGTAAGTACACATTAAAAATAATTAAACTTAATTTCTAGTATGTTAATTTCACTAAACAAAACCGTTTTGGAGTTCTCAACAGTTTCATGACTATAAAGGATTTCTAATAGTAAAACATTTGAAAAAGCACTAATATATATATCTTTGTATGAGAGGTTTTGGTATTCATTCTTTTACATGCTCTTTCTGAAACTGAATTGATCTTCCTATTTTCCCTTCATTACCTTCTCAGAGTATGTCATCTTGTAAACTATTACTAAATCATACTGTTTTGTTGGAGTTTGCAATGTATTTTCTCTGGGATATATTTGATTTTTTTGTTGTTGTTGTTGTGTTTTGTTTGGGGGAGTTATTTGTTCACTAGTTTGAGACAGGATCTCACTATACATTCCAGATCCTCAAATCCATGATCCTTCTGCCCCCTCAAGTGCTATTAAATCATATTGTTACTACCTGTTTCTATTCTTACCTCTATGTTTCACCAGGTAGTAATGATACACATTTGCTTTCCTCAATGTGATACTTTGTATCTTCACTGTGATTTTTAAATAGCAGTTTACTGAAGTCCATGGATATGAGTGTGACCATTCAATTATTTCATATGATTTTTTTTCTATTATCTACCATGAATTTGAAGTGTTGCATCATGGAATTAAAAACACTGGGAGGTCTCCCTTCCATTTAGTTTATCTCATACTATAATATTTCTCTGTTGTATTTTTGTATGTTTCTCTTATTTAAATCTAAAGATGGCGATGAGAGAGCAAAAGAAAATAGGCATTGGAAAGTAATGTTTTAAAAATTTTTGGAAAGTCTATACACTGAAAAAGAAGGTGGCTATAACCTAGTTATCTGACTTCCCCATTAACTGTGAGGTTTTGTTGGCTGGTAATTTTTGATAATTGAGATAGAGTAGATTATTGTTCAGCATATATCCACATGCTTTTCTCCTCACTTGGAAGAATATACTTTTTTAAACCTTTGAGATTGAAGTACACATATATGTGTTTATATGTATATATATAATATTTGGGATAGGGATATTTGGCATGAATAGGCATGTATGTATCTTGAATGCACTTATTTCTCTCTGGTTTTGACAGTAGGTGTGATATAACTAGCTGTTTTAAGTACCTACCATGTTACCACACCTGCTACAGTACATAGTACCTTGGGATTATAGGCTGCATAAACTCATTTCCCTAATTT
>CABHPR010147874.1:948-20254 GCA_902168415.1 Peromyscus melanophrys | reverse complement strand
GACAGCAAGGGCTACACAACGAAACCCTGTCTCAAAAACAAAACAAAATAAAAACACCAACCAAACAACCAAACAAAATGGCCCTTCACTAACAACAGTGTTGTTTTAAATCTAGAAAGGGTTTTAAAGGTTATATTTTCTAGGCTGAGTGCTTTCTGAAAGTTCAAAGGTTCTTTACTTCAGTAGGAAGTAAGCTTTAGCCAAGCTAGAAACTCAGTAGTCTGGGCATAATGGTTTCTGTGTTGTCAAGGATTTCTTTCACACATGACACTCCTTCAAGCCCCGCTACCCAACCTTTAGCAATTATATTCTTTCCCTAATGACTCATCATGAACTCGATGTAGGTGGCAGAGTCAGCACTCAGTAGCACCCAAGCTTCCTTTTTGTGACTTGTTTCCTCAATGTTTTGTCACCCATCCCTACGTGTTTGTTGAAGTCACCTAGTAGAGTTTTATTTAGAGCTCTAGGTACAGGCCAGTGGTAGTCTACTTGATTAGTGTGCAGAAAACCACCAGCTTAATCCCCAGTGCCACCTCGGTCAAAAAGGCAAAACAAAACAAAACACCAAAGGAAGAGAAGTGAATGAATATATAATAAATTTCCCTCTCTAACTATACATGTATGTTGACCTCTGTAGTTCCATGGAAGTGGGGATCATGTAGCTTCCAAAGGCAATATAGATGTTACAGAAAGCCTTCTTTTATCTCCACTTACAGTGGTCCCTTCCTCCCTTTATGCAGAATCTTGTCTTTAGGATGGTCAAATGTTTACTTAAAGAAAAAGATTTAGAAAAGGTTTGTCTCACTCTCCTTGGGCTGTGAAAAAGATTAAGTTTACATGCAACAACACCATCAAAGCATGCACACAAAGCTAAAATTGCACAATGCCGTCTTCACATAAACATTGCCATCATGCATCCACTGAGGCCAGGGATGGAGTCTTTGTGGTGCTAAGTGGCTCAGTAGAGGCTTGAAATCAAGACACTTGAGACCCTTTCTTTATTTCTATGTATGTTTATATTGCTCAAGGAGACTTAAAATACTATTAGTCAAAATGCTGTAGAGTGGACAGTGTAGATTGTCTGACATTGATTTGATTGGCTATTATTTTTATAAAGATTCTTTCTTAGATATCCTGTACCATGTAGATCTGTCAACGTTATCACTTTATACAGTACCAAAGAAGTATATATTTGCTTATATTTTGAAATAGCCCATTTTTTCCCTGGTCTTTCTTGGTAATATGCTCAGTAAGTGGCTACTGGAAGCTGAGAAGAATGCGACTCAACAATTAGCTTTGTGGGCATTCCCCAACTCTTGTTGAGGCTTGCCTTGCTGTCTAGATTTCCCAAGCACTGTAGCTTGTTTTACTAAGTATATTTTCTGTGCTGAGATTCCTTTTTCATTTTCTTTTTAAATTTACTGATCTGTTTCCTAAGGTATGGCTTGAGAATAATCAACAGCATAGCATAGAGTAAAAGACAAGTTTGCTAAAACAACGAGACAACCCAATGGAGAGAGGCATTTCCATTCCCACTATGACCAGCTGAGCAGATGCCCAGCTCTGCTTTCTACTGCTGAGCTGGCCACAGCTCTGCCCATCTGGGAAACTGATGAAGCTGAGAGCCAGTGAGAGGATGAGCTGTTGGTGCCCAACATGCCCTGAAGTTCTAGATTTTCAACTTGTGCAAGAAATACTACATCGCCTTAGGTCTGATTTCCCCACTCAGCCTTGTCATGAAGGAAAAGTTCCTTGACACGGAGTGCTTCAGATAAACAGTCTACTATTAAGCACCAGTGTGTAACATATTCTCCTCTGTGGTCGAACACCTCTCATTTAGTTAACATCTACTCATTTGGCACCTACTGTGTACGAGGTGTCAACTCTTGAACTGCTATAAAGAAGGTAGAAAGATTGCTGGACTACAACTCAGGGCAAAATAATGATAAGTAATGATGGATAATAGTTATTTGTTTTGTTTTGTTTTTTTAAATTTAATTTAATTTTATAATTTAATTTAATTTTACATATCAGCCACGGATTCCCTTATTCTTCCCCCTCCCGGACCCCCCCCCCCACCTTCCCTCCAGCCCACCCCCCATTCCCCTCTCCTCCAGGACAAAGACTCCCCTGGGGATTGAGTTCAACATGGTAGATTCAGTCCAGGCAGGTCCAGTCCCCTCCTCCCAGGCTGAGCCAAGTGTCCCTGTATAAGCCCCAGGTTCCAAACAGCCAGCTCGTGCACTGAGGACAGGTCCCAGTCCCGCTGCCTGGGGGCCTCCTAAGCAGTTCAAGCTAATCAACTGTCTTACTTATCCAGAGGGCCTGATCCAGTTGGGGGCTCCTCAGCTATTGGTTCATAGTTCATGTGTTTCCATTCGTTTGGCTATTTGTCCCTGTGCTTTTTCCAATCTTGGTCTCAACAATTCTTGCTCATACAAACCCTCCTCTTTCTCACCAATTGGACTCCTGGAGCTCCACTTGGGGCCTGGCCGTGGATCTCTGCATCCGGTTCCCTCAGTCATTGGATGAGGTTGGATGAGGTTTCTAGCATGACAATTAGGGTGTTTGGCCATCCTATCACCAGAGTAGGTCAGTTCGGGCTTTCTCTCGACCATTGCCAGTAGTCTATTGTGGAGGTATCTTTGTGGATAATAGTTATTATAGGCACAGCTTTGTTCTAAACACTGCATTTAACCTGCACAAAAATCCTCCAAGGCAGATACTGTCACATCCCCATTTCACTGCAGTAGAAACGGAAGCACAGAGAGGTTCTGTATTTTCTCAAGGCCACACAGTGTGTTGGGGCATAGGCGGGTTTCAAATCAGGTCTGCACCTCACTGTGTGCTCTAGGATAGGCTGTTCCCTCCTACACCTTAGCTGGCTTCTGTGCTGAGTGACCCTTGTGTCCTAATCCAACATAAATTTGTTCTCACCTGCCAGGTCCCTCAGATGCACGAGGAGGGTCTGTGTATGTTCACTGTCTGGGGAAGACAAAGAAGGCTGCTGAGCCCTGGCTCCATGCCGGGTGCAGGGAAGCTCACCAGCATTTGCTTTATTCTGCAGATACTTTGTGGGTACATAGTATAGCTAAGCGGGGTGACTCGAAAACAGGCAAGCTTAGATTCCTCTGGAACATATACATAGTAAAGAATCACAAAATAGGAAACCAGCGTGAAACTGAATAAAAACGAAGATTTTTTTTTTTTTTTTTTTTTTTTAAAAAAAAGTAGTTCCATGCTTGTAAGAACGAGCAGATGGCAGCCATAGAAGACCGGGCCATATAAGGGCCCAGCAAAGGCTGGAGAGCATAGCGGAGAATCTAGGAGAACAGTGGGGTTGGAACGTCAGGGCTGGTCTCACCAGCGAGTTGTAAGAGGGGGCTCTAGAAATGCACCATCTAACCACCCAACAGGTGCTATTTTATTTGATGTGAGGCTTTCGATACAGACGAGCTGGACTGGAAGGAACGCTGAAAAACCGGAGGGTTCTATTTACACAGAACACTCATCTAACTGTGTGTGTACATTTGTTGTTAACAATAGTCGCCACCGCGGAGAGAAAAGGGTGTGGACCACAGGAAGGCAGGGCGGGGGCAGCAGGTCACACAGACCCACCCACGGCCAGCTTCGGGAGCTCTAGGTCCCAGCCTGCCCTGGTCCCTGTGAGTGGCTCATGCATCCCGCTAGTCATCTGGGGTCTGGGGTTTGGGATGCCAAGGAGAGCCAGGCAATTGACATGGGTTCGGTTAGGCTCAGGCAGCTCCAGGATGGGT
This sequence comes from Peromyscus melanophrys, assembly GCA_902168415.1. Classification (NCBI taxonomy): domain Eukaryota; kingdom Metazoa; phylum Chordata; class Mammalia; order Rodentia; family Cricetidae; genus Peromyscus; species Peromyscus melanophrys. Next base: position 16,478 of record CABHPR010147874.1, on the reverse strand, counting down.
GGGTGGGTGGGGACCCCTGGCTCACTGCTGCCCTCTTGCTGGATGCATAGGTGAGCATCAGCAGCTCCCCCCCCCCCGGGGGGGGTGTCTGCCCTAGAGTTGCAGGCAGTGGGTGACAAGGGGATTTCTGGCGTCCTGGGGCCAACACCGTTCTGGACCTGAGTCTGAGAGATAAGGAAGGCGAGTGTTTACTGGGAGGAGCTTAGAAGGAAAGACTGGTTTTGTAGAAGGAGATCTTCCACCTCAGCCTTAAGCTGACAAGCTCGGTGCATTCTGGCCCTGGGCTGAGGTGGGTGCCGTCTCTGCATTGAAGCATGTAGTCCCTGGACCGGTGGATGAGATAATGCGATGTGTCTCGCTTTCCTGTCCTCCCTGCTTCCGCCCCCCTCCCCTCCCCACGGCTAATTGGCTGTTCGCTTAGTCTCTCTCATGTTTACTAGGGTGCCACCTCCATGAGAGGGCACACCTTACTGGTGGTCTTGACCATTCCTCTTCTCATCTCTTTAGGCAGGGGTTGTTCTTGCTCCGTAGCCATTGCTTAGTAACTTGTTGAATTAACGCCCCGGGTCATCCTTAGGGTTTCTCTCACTCTACACAGAGGGTTCTGCCAATGTTCTTTACAGTAAGAAGAAATAAGGAGGGAAACTCTATGGTTCCCTGTTCAGGAGTCCGGGTCCACCACGGAGTGCCCTTTGACCTTTGGAAGTGCATTCAGCCTCTCAGAACCTCAAGTTCTTCATACATAAGTTGGCAATGCTAATAGTGCCCCATAGAGTGCTTGTTAGAATATGAATGCCCCAGTGGAGTTGGTCCCTATATTAGGCAGCATTCCCTAAAGGAACAGAACTGACATCATATGTATGTGTGTGTTTGTGTGTATGTATATATATATATACACACACATATATAATATATATAATAAATCTATATAAATCACATATTATATATAATATGTAGAGAATATATAACATATAATAAACACACACACACACACACACACACACATGCACACATGCACATATATAAAATTTATTAGAGTGGCCTATAGGCTGTGTTCTGGGTAGTCCGAAAATGACTGTCTCACAGAAAGGCCAGGAATCTAATAACAGCTCAGTCCATGAGACTGGATGTCTCAGCAGTCCCAATCTGGTGCTGGAGTCCTAGGGACTTCCCAGAGAGCTGCTGGTCTTCAGTCTACATTGGAATCCCTAAGAAGTTGGTTCTAATACCAGTAAGGGAACGCCTCAGTAGCAGAGTAGATGAACTTGCCAGGGAGAGTGAGGGCAAGCAGGCAAAAAGCAGAAGCCTCCTCTCCCTTGTTCAGGTGGGCTGCCACCAGCAGGTGTGGTCCAGGTGGGTCTTCTCACCTCATGTGATCCAATCAAGAAATGCCCTCGGCCGGGGCGGTGGTGGCGCACGCCTTTAATCCCAGCACTCGGGAGGCAGAGGCAGGCAGATCTTTGTGAGTTTGAGGCCAGCCTGGTCTACAGAGCGAGATCCAGGAAAGGTGCAAAGCTACACAGGGAAACCCTGTCTCGTAAAACCAAAAAAAAAAAAAAAAAAAAAAGAAATGCCCTCACAGGTTGGCCCAACTGCTTGGGTTTTAATGACTTGAACTAACTAATCTTGATCACCCTAAAGGCCTGACCTCTGAACTTTACATTGAACTAAGTCCTACCTCTTTGCTTTTGTTTTTTGAGGCTGGCCTTAAACTTCTGTTACTCCTGCCTCTTGAGTGTTGGGATTACAAGCATTACATCTGTTTTATGAGATGCTGGTGATCCAACTCAGAGCTTCATGCATGCTAGGCAAGCCCGGTACCAACTGGGCCACAACTCAGCTTCAAGTCCACCATCTTACCTCCTCACAATGGGGATTGAGTTGCAACACATGGCGCCTTGGGAGGACATTTGAATTTTACCCAAGTCATCACATACTGAATGGCATCCTTGACAGATGTGAGTTCCGGTTCCTGGATGTCTTGCAGGGGGACATGCTCCTTACAACAGTTTGCACTCAGCAGCTACTTTCCACTCTCTGCCATTGCTCATGATCTCTGGCATTGCCTTCCACGCTGTGGTGGTTTGAATAAGAATGGTCCCCATAGGCTCATATATTTGAATGCTAATTCATTACAGAATAGAACTATTTGAGAAGGATTAAGAAGTACGGCCTTGTGAAGTAAGTAGGGCCTTGTAGCCCATGCTAGGGCTAGTTCTCTGTCTCTCTGTCTCTCGTCTGTGTGTCTGTGTGTCTGTGTGTCTGTGTGTCTGTCTGTGTGTCTGTCTGTCTCTCTCTGTCTCTCTCTCTCTCCTCAGCTACTGCTCCGGTGCCATGAGTGCAACCATGCCCTTTCTGTGCTCTCTGCAATGATGATAACAGACCTGACCTTTCAAACTGTAAGCAAGCCTCTGATTACATGGTTTCTTTTATGAGTTGCCTTGCTCATGGTGTCTCTTCACAGAAATAGAACAATGACTAAGACAGAAATTGGTACCAGGAGTGGGATATTGCTGTGACAGGCTTTACCATGCTGTTTGTTGGAGGAATGTGGACTTTGGGACTCTGGACTAGAAAAGCAGTTGGATACTTTAAGTGTGCCTTAATGGGCTATCCAAGTAAGAGCATGGAAGACAGTGGTGCTGGAGGTAATGTGGAATGCGGGGTCCCCAGACCAAAAGATTTTGGAGGGAAGAAATATCAGCAAGTGGTCTAGAGATTATTCTTAGGATATTTTGGCAAAGATATTAGTTGCTTTCTGCTCTTGCCCTAAAAATTTGCCAGAGGCCAAATTGAAGAGTTTTGGATAAATGGCATTGGCGGAGGAGATTTCAAGCAGCCTAGTAGTAACTGTGTTGTGTACTCTAAGCTAAGCTTCCAACTTGTGAAAAAGAATTTTAAAACAGCTTAAGCAGTGAAGGAAACAATCAACAGCAGAAAACTGATGCAAATGTAATTGAATGGGGGTGGGGGTGGGGTTAGGGGGCAGGTTATGTTCCAGTCCCAGCACGCAGCTGAACTTGGCAGTTTTGGTCATGTGGTTCTGGCTTTAGAGTCAAGAATACAGGAAAGGGGTTGTGGAATCTCCATCTGTGCCACTGAGGTCAGGTGAGTGTCAGGGTGTTCCTGCATGGAGGCCCAGGGAGGCCATTGCATGAAGCTGTGAAGGTGAAGCCTGGATTGTGTTGGAGACCCCAGGATGTTGAAAATGCCAGAGTCGTGGGATACCTGCCAAGGAGAGCTGCTAACAGGGAGTGGAACCAGCCCAAGAGAAAGAAGTGTGTTGCAGTCAACAAAGCTGAAAGAAGTTGGAGATCTGAAGAGTGTTTTAACATCAGACATGGAGATGAAGAGTTTGGAGTTTGGCCTTCTGATTTTCAGTCTTGCTTTGGTCTAGTATTTTCTCCCTATATTCCCTTTCCTCCCTTTTGGAATGGTAATGTATATTGTGTGCCATTGTCTGTTGGAAGTATGTGATCTGTTTTTTTTTTTTTAATTCCAATTTTCTAGAGGATTACAGTTACTCAAGAGATTGCCTTGAGTCTCAGATGAGACTTTGAACTTAGGACTTTTAAACAATGTTGAGACTGTACTAGACTTCAAAAGTACAACTTTTGAAGTTGGACTGAATGGATTTTTGCATTATGATATGGCTACAAGGCTATGGGGCCAGGGAGTGGAATGTGGTGGTTTGAATAAAAATGGCCACCGAAGGCTCATATATTTGAATGCTTAGTCATTAGAGAGTGAAACTATGTGAGAAGGATTAAGAGGCATGTCCTTGTGAAGTAGGTGTGACTTTGTTGGAAGAAGTGTGTTACTGAGGATGGCTTTGAGTTTTTAAAAGTCCATGCTAGGCACAGTTCTCTCTTTCTTGGCCTGTGGATCAAGATGTAGCTCTCAGATACTGCTCTGGCACCATGAATGTTGCCGTGCTACCCACCACGATGATAACAGACTAAACCTCTGAAACTGTAAACAAGCCCCCAATTAAATGTTTTTATAAGAGTTGCCTTGGCCATAGTGTCTCTTTACAAAATAGAACAGTTACTAAGACACATACCTCTACCCCATCCATATTCTCCTGACCCCATGTCATGATCACGGTCTACCTCTGTTATGTATCCCTTCTATTCCTAGACCTCTCCATCCATCTGGACTCTCCTGCAGCTGTTCTTTACAGCCCCCATGGTCCTTTCCCTGCCACCTCTTGGTCACACTTGCTTTATCAGTCCACATCTGTCTGTGGCCCCTGCCCCACTTCAGTGATACATGGAAGGGCGTCTTCTTCACAGGGAGTCCCCTGGACAGTGACTTGTGAATGCTGACTGTGAGTACAAATTTTCAGACAGAGCCACACTGTCCCCACAGTTGCTGTTCTGATGCTTGTAGCTGAATGTTAGGCTTTGATGGAGATCTGAAGATGTGGAATGGGGGACTTGGGAATGTAGACTTCTAAAATCTACACCTCATTGAGAAAGAAACTTCTCAGCTCTAGGTGCTGAAATATACCAGGATGATCTCCAAGGACTCTTCCTCCAGAGACCCTGATTGGTTGAGTTTGGTGAGAACTAGCTATCTAAGGCAATAAGATGTGAGCCATCTCCTGACTCAGCAGGCTGATATAAACTTGGGATCCAATAAAAGAAGTACAGTAAGCAGAACAATGGAAGGGACAGAGTTGTGTACTGAATATAGGATGCGGGGATGATGGGATGCTCATCTGGGTCTTCTACCTCCAGGGAAATGTAGAGAAAGTTTTCAAGGAAGTGGTATGGGGACTTGAAATTATGTCACATCAGGAAGGAGGAAAGCATTAGCAGGAAGAGGTTGCTTTTCCCAAGGTCACCATCTGAAAGTAAGCAATGAAAATATCTAGAAAAGGGACCCACGTGCACACCCCTTTGTATTGCACAAATTTATGAGCCTAGGAAGGTATGTATCTGTGCATGTCTTAGAAGATAGAAACAGTTGCACATGGAAATGCACATTTCCTTTCTTGAGTGAACAGCTTGCAAACAGGTCTGTTGAAAATGAAGAAGAAAGGGTCACAGTCTCGAGTCTGCAGGCATCTTTCTGATGATCTTGTGGAAGAGGGTCTATCTTCTGTTGGGTGGATTGCCACGTGGGCTCTGCAGCAGGGTCTGGGGTTTACTCTCCATTGTCACCTCCTGGCACATTCTGTTCATTGAAGAATGCCCTCTCCTCTTCATGGTTCTGCAGTTTCCACTCACAGAATGTGCTGAGACAAATGAACAGATGCGGCACACACAGGCTTTGCACAAGCAAAGAACAAACACCCGACACACTTTTTAGAGACCTCAGCATCATTTTGTGAGAGCTGTTATGTTACCGCCCTTTAATTGTGATTTTTGTACTCATTTAAAGAGGCCTGTGTCTAAGAGTGTACATTCAAAATCAGCTCTTTTGACCACAAGTCAACAACTGGGAGGTGAAGGCAAACAGTAAGATTTCTTTTTCTATGCTGGCTGACAGCTGGTCTTGCTAATTCCTCGTCCCAGATAAGACAAGGCCTAGGACTGAGTGTATGTAGGGTGTCCATCTTTGTAGACTTGCACGCTACTCTAGCCTGGAATGTGTGGACAGGAGGGTGGGGTCTTCGGAAGGAGAGGAGGCCACTTCTGCTGTCCCCCAGGGCCCAGCAAGGGCCTCTGAACAGCTTGCTGGCTAGAGTAGTCATCATGGAATTATTGTTACAAAACTCCCCCAATAGGCTGCTTTTGACGTGAAGAAGGGGCTTATTTTGTTCATAGTCTGAAGGTTCGAGGCCAAGATTGAGTAGTCCTATTTCCTTGATCTCTGGTGAGGATGGGGATACAGTAATGGTGAGAAGTGCTTCAGGGAACAGTCAGCATCAAGAGCTAGGAAGCAGAGAGAAGGGACTGGACAAGGTGCACAAATCCCCAGATATCCCACCTCTAATAACCTGAGGACCCCCTACTAAACCCCACCTAACGTTGCCATCTTAGGGATGGACAATAGGGATGGTGGACGTATTTATCTGTGGGGAGGGGCACAGAGGATGGCGAAGCTTCTTTCATTGTCTGCACCCCAGCAGATGATCCTAAAACATTGCCTCCTCCAGGGAGCAGTAACTTGATCAGTTGGGGCTCGGGACAGCCCTCATATCACTGGGGAGCTGAGAAACCACCAATTATCAGAGTATGCCTGTGACAGAAAACCCTTTGATAGTGTTGCCTCTTCCCTCCAAATTACCAGGCCTCTTGGTTTTGGCACTGGGACTGGAACCACCTTCTGTGGTGGCCAGCATCCTTTGGGTTAGGTCAGGGGAGGAGTACAGTGGCCTGGAGTATGCCTAGACCTCCCTTCTACAGAACCCATTACTGGTCGTGTTTATATGTGAACATTCCCTCATCTCCCTTGCCTTCCATCTTCTCCAAAGATATATATCATATATCTTTATATTTACAATGTGAAGACTGTTGTGGAACATTGTAGCTGAAAAAATTTCAGTAACACAAAAGATCATACACTACAAGAGATCATCTACTCCCTTTCCCAGCTGTCAGAAGTAGGGTATGCCTACTTTGATTCCTGCTGTTGCCTCCTCAGTTCAGGAAAGTGCATGTGGGTGGTGGGAATGACTAGATCTGCATACACAGGCACGCACATTCAGGACTTCCATCTATGGGTGTTAAGTAGATTCTCACTTTTGCATCACATGGAAACTTTATGTGCCACATAGTGATGTCTTCAGATTCTTTTGTTGCTGGAGAATTTCTCTCGAGCTCCCAAGTCCCGCCAGCTCCCAAGTCCCGCCAGTCCCAGAAACCACTTACAAAATAAACACACAGACGCTTACATTATTTAAACTGCTTGGCCATTAGCTCAGGCCTATCATTGTCTAGCTCTTACTCTTATATTTAGCCCATTTCTATTAATCTCTACTTTGCCACGTGGCTCGTGGCTTACCGGTACTTTACATCTTCCTTGTTCTCGCCGCGGCTCCAGCCAGTTTCCTCTATCCTTCCTTCCTCCTCAATTTTTCTCTCTGTTAGTCCCGCCTATACTTCCTGTCTGGCTATTGGCCAATCAGTGTTTATTGACATACAGCGATATCCACAGCATTCTTTCTTGACTCTGGACACTGACTTCTTTCTCACTACGAAGTCACTATGCCTACCTGTTTCTAGAATGCTGTCATCAGCCTCCCCCTGTAGCCTCCTGATGTCCAGGTATGAGTGTACCTCAGAGGAGGACACCCAGGTGGACTCACTGGCCAGCAGCTCCTCTTCCCTACCCACTCTACTGGGTCTGATGCCTGGGATTTAAATGCCTCCAGAAGTTGATCTGAACTGAAGAGAAATTCCTTTGTCTGGGAGTGGTAAGGAGTGTTGGGGTCTGGCTGGGGTCATCAGCAACTTGGCATGTACAGGCATTCTCTCTCTCTCTCTCTCTCTCTCTCTCTCTCTCTCTCTCTCTCTCTCTCTCTCTCCCTCCCTCCTACCTCAGCCTGCCAACCTGGAAACCTGATTTTAATACATGAGAAAGTAAGCAATATTAGTGACACACTCCAGCCTGGATGCCTTCAAACATCAGGAATCTATTGTCTCCTAGCTCTGGAGGTCAGAAATTGTGGAGATCCACAGAGGCTTCCTAGTGAGAACTTACTCACGGTCAGAGAATCTGGGCTTGTTTTACCCAGCAGGGCTGCATAAGGAGATGATTTGGCCATGGTTGTGTTTACCAGGTGTTTGGAAGGGTCTACACTTGGCTATATGGTGTGCTTTGATCTTGCAAGGGGGAGGTCTTTTGCCTCTCCCCTTGGCATATTATAAAAAGACCTTTTGAATAAACCTAGGGGCTGTTGGGTATTGACCCAGGCCCTCCTGAAGCTATCCTGTGTCCCTGTCTTTCTTCTCCTCTTCTAGGTCTATCTTTCTATCTGATATTTTCTTATCCCTCTCTCCTACACCTGAGAACCCTTTGAAAGGTAGGAGCTGCACTCCTACGAGAAATCCACACTGAAGTGTCAGCATATGGTACTAGAGAGATGGTTCACCAGTTAGGAGCACTCACTGTTGTGTGGGATAGTTTTTGTCATCTTTCTACAAGCTATGGTCATCTGGGAAGAAGGAACCTTCATTGGGAACATGCCTCCATTAGATAGGCCTGTAGGCAGGTTTGTGGTGCACTTTCTTGATAAATGATTAATGTAGGAGGGCCCAGCCTACTATGGGTGGTGCCATCCCTGGGCAGTTGGTCCTGCCTGGGTTTTGTAACAAAGTAGGCTGAGCAAGGCGTGGGAACAAGCCAGTAGGCAGCATTCCTCCATGGTCTCTGTTTCATTTCCTGCTTCCAGGTTCCTGCCCTGACTTCTCTTCATGAAGGGTTGTAAGCTGTAAGCTTAAGTGACCCCGTCTTCCCTTAATACCTTTGGTCATGGTCTTTATCACAGCAAGAGAAATAAACCACAGAAACCAGGACACTGCTCTTTCAGTGGGCTGGAGTTTGGGTCACCATGTCCTCTGGTAGCTCACAACTATCTGACTCCAGCTCCCAGGGATCCAATACCCTCTTCTGGGCTCAAAGGACACACACACACACACAAGTGCACATGCACACATGCACATATACATAAAAATGATAAATCACATACACATAAGTATAATTAATAAACAAGAAAAAAAACCTACAACAACTTGTCATCAGGACCACGCTCCCCCTGGAATTGAGGGGAGGGTCTCTTCTCCTCCCAATACCCAGCTCCAACTACTACTGTAATCCTTCATGTTCTTTGAGCTGCAGGAGGGTCACCTCATTCTCTGCTGCCATTGGCCCACAAGGGTGCTCTTTATCTCTCGCTTCTAGACTTCCCTGTCTATTGCCATAAAAATAAAATAAAAATATTTTCCCCAACACAAAGAAGCTAGTGTCCAACATTAGGAAAGGAGCTGTGCAGAGTGTCACAACCACACCACAGACTATTGTGCAGTCATTAAGAACAATGGATGGAGCTGGAGAGATGGCTCAGTGGTCAAGAGCATGTTCCTCTCGCAGAGGATCTGGTTCAGTTCCCAGAGCCCACAAGGTCACCTGGTTCAGTTCCCAGAGCCCACAAGGTCACCTGGTTTAGGTCCCAGAGCCCATAAGGTGGTTCACAACCACCCTTAACTCCATTTTCAGGGACTCTGCCAACTTCTGATTTCCAAGGCAAAACACTCACACAAATAAAAATTAAAAATTTAATAAAGGGTGGAAAATGGCCCACAATGTGATGTAAGGCTGGAAAATGATAAAGCATCTCTACTTTATACAGGACTGGGGCACTACACAGAGTGTGTCCTGAGGTGATGACGTCACTGATGTTTGTTTTTTATGTTTCTGTGCTCTCAGCTTTTCTACAGCAAGGATCTTTATGACTGGGAAGAAATTTATTTTTATTTTTATTTGCATTGGTGTTTTGTCCACATGTCCACACATAACCCAGACAGACGTGTAAGGGTGTCAAGATCTTGGAGTTACAGACAGTTGTGAGCTGCCATGTGGGTGCTGGGAATTGAACCAGGTCCTCTGGAAGAGCAGTCGGTGCTCTTAACCACTGAGCCATCTCTCCAGCCCAGAAATTTATTTTAATTTTTAAAGTTAATGTTTCATCATGACATTTGCCCACATATATATCACGGTACTTTGCTCATGCATTTCCTCCCCTCTCTTGCTGGTTCATTCTTTTTCTTCCTTCCCTTCTTCTCTTTTGATTTTAGACAGGGTCTCAATGTGTATCCCTGATTATCCTGGAACTCACTCTGTAGACCAGGCTGGCCTCTATCTCAGAGAGATCGACCTGTCTCTGCCTCCTGAGTGCTGGGATTAAAAGCATATGTCACCATGCCCAGCCTGGTTTTTGCTGTTTTGAGACAGGGTCTCGCTACATAACTCTGGCTGGCCTGGAACTCTCCATTTTCCTACCTCAACATCCTGAATGCTGGGTGTGTGGCAGGTGCTACTATGCCCAGCTGAGTTGCCTTCTCCTGCCTTACTCCAGCCACACCCCCTCACGCACCATTCATATTAGATTTCAGGTCTACTGTGCTCCAGTATGAAGCTACCCTACTTTATATAATGACACCCAATTTCCAATAAAATCACATTTTGATGCCTGGCACAGAGAACTTCTGTATGTCTCCCTACAATCCCTATCCCCACCCCTGCTCTCAACCTGTAGCAGGGTCTTTTCAGTTCTTTCTCACAAGTGTAGCCTCTCTCTCTCTCTCTTTCTCTCTCCCTCTCCCTCTCTCTCCCTCTCCTATTTTTGTCTTTGTTTTTATGGTGGGCCTGGAATCCAAGGCCTTCTGCCTGCTCAGCAGGTGCTGTATCTTAGATACACTCTTTGCTCCGACTCACTCCTCTTATTACCCTGACGAGATTTTCCAAGAGAAGATGTATTTCCCATGTGCAGGGGCAAACCAGAAGCTCCCTGGCTAGGTCTGGTCTTCAGTCCCTGCCCTGCAGTTCTGGGCACTCTGAGCTCTGGAAGACTTTTTCGAATTAGATTGTGACATTTACAAGTTTGGGGAACTCCACCAGCAGATCTGGATGTTTGGTCTCCAGAACAAAGTAGAACACCCACTGACATGAATAGCTGGTCCTGTGTTTCCCCTAGTCCGGAGCACAGCAGGGGCTTCCCAAGGTTGGGCAGCGGCTTTTCTCCCTGTTGCTCCCCAGCTGGGTCAGCTGCCACTTGTCACTCAGCCAACTTTACTTACGCCCGCTGTCACCAAAAAAAATATTAGGGGAATAAATACTTGATGATGATGGTGGTGGCAAATGAAATGTGTCTGGGATTCCCCTTTTCTTTGAACTTGTGCTCCTGAGTCTTCCCCGGTGAAATGTCTATCCTCACAGTGCAGCTGAGACGATCAGTGGCAGGTTCTCAACCGATGTCTCTCCTCTATTAGCAACACGGACCTAATGGGACACCTGGTGTCTTAGTTAGGTTTACTCTTGCTGTGATGAAACACCATGACCAAAACAACTTGGGGAGGAAAGGGTTTATTTGGCTAATTCTTCCCCATCATAGTCCATCATGGAAGGAAGTCAGGACAGGAAGGAACTCAAGCAGGGCAGGAACCTGGAGGCAGGTGCTGATGCAGAGGCCATGGAGGGGTGCTGCTTACTAGCTTGCTTCCCATAGCTAGCCCATCCTTCTTTCTTACAGACCCCAGAACCACCAGCCTAGGGAGGACACCACCCATAATGGCCTGGGCCCTCTCCTATCAATCACTAATTAAGAAAATGCACTACAGTTGGATCTTTTGGAGGCATTTTCTCAATGGAGGCACCCTCCTCTCTGATGACTCTAGCTTGTGTCAAGTTGACATAAGACTAGTCAGCACACCTGCTGTAAAGACACTTTCTTCCAGGAATTCAGTCACACTTACAACCTCTCACTGGCCCCGCCCCCTATTTCTTCTGCCAAAATCAGTGGCTTGCATGGCTCACTCTCCATGTTTCCTTTCTGTTCTACTGTACCAGCAGTCTCTCAGAACATCACATTTAATCCTGTGACTTTAAACATCTCCTCCCTGCTAACTGTTGAAGTTTTTGCCTGTGGCTGGCAAGCCCCTCTGACCTCCCATTCCTACTTCCGTCTTTGCTTAGACTTATATATTGAAGGCCCTTAACCTTAAACTTAGAAGCCAGTTCCTTCAAAGTTTGTTTCTCAGGGCCCAACATTTCCGTAGACATCATACTAATTCTCTCAGTTGTTCACGGGGAAACACTAAGCAGACCCTTCATGGATTTGTCCCCTCATACACTCAGCCTGCTGCGACTTCCTTTGGGATGGTTAGTTCTGTGCCAATTTGCAGAGCTCATGGTACCCAGGTTGTTAGATTTAAAAAAAAAACCAACCAACTAACCAACCAACCAAACAAACAAAAAAACAGAGAGAGTGAGAGAGCACAGAAAGAGAGGCTTAGCTTGATCTTAGGCCTGACCATGTTTGTTCACAGTTGGGGGCATCTTGTCACTCACTTGTGCCCTACAATGAAGATGGGATGTGGTCTCTTATAGGGGTAGAATGACATTCGTAGTCTGCAATGGAAGCTGGGAATTGTAGTCTTTCAGCAGGAAACTCTCATAGATGTTTGGCTGACACACCAGTGTAAAGGTGGCTGTGGAGGCACTTAGGGTGAAATATCATCTCAAGAAATTCATTCTAATATAAAAACATGATAAATCAGGCCTGAGAGTATTCAGCTCAATAGTAGAGAACCTGCCTGATGTTCTAAGCTAATGACATCAAACACTGACTGCTTTCAAGAGCTCCAGCATGGAGAGGAGAGTTTGCTTCTGTGGCCTCTGAGCTCATCCTTAGATCTCTGTCTCCTAACTCTCTAACCACTGTGCTTCCTTTAATATGCAACCTAGGCTTCTGCCACAGGGCCTTTGCTCCTGCTGCCTCTCTGCCTAGAAATCTCTTGGTTGTGACGATTCATCAGAACAATTCATGAGCAGACCTGAGGTCTTTGCATCTCAAGGGAAGTAGAGACTTCCCCAAGAATGGGCCATTCATTTCAGACTTGCTAAAATGTCCATCTCAACCCTCTGCCCCAGGGTATCCTCTAGGACGGTTGACCTGGGTCTTGGTCCATCATCTTTTCTGGTTGTGTGGTCCCTGTATGAGGGAGGCGTGTGGATATGTCCCAGAGAAGTGATAAGCCTATCCATGTGCACACAGAGGTCAAAGCTTGGCTTCTCTTCAGTGTCTGGTTCTTGGGTACCTCCCAGAGAATGAATGGCTGCTTTCTAAAGAACAACTTACCCTTTCATCTCAAGTAGGTTTGGGTGAGGGGAGGGCATGGCATACATCATGGAAAACAGACATTTTAAACAGTTGCCCATAGACAAAACGCCCACCATGAGGGGGCTGGGACCACACCCCTGAGAATCCTCGCCATGCTCAGCTCTCCTCTTCTCCTGTGCTTCCCACCATGGATGGCTGGTCCAGGGGGTTCTCTGTCAGAACACTTCACTGTGTTCTGACAATGGTGGGAGGAACTCACATGTCAGCAAAGTGATATTTTAAAACTAAGGGACCAACTAGGATGGGTCCAGGTGCTAAGTCTGACATTCAGAAATGTGTGTGTGTGTGTGTGTGTGTGTGTGTGTGTGTGTGTGTGTGTGTGTATGTGTGCGTATGCAGACTTGGGCAAGTTAAATGCCCCTCTTCACTTATTTTCTCCCTTATCAAAAAGAAAAAAAGACACTTACATTATGGGGCTCTTATGGTCCTTTAAGTAACATAGAATGAGTGCTTGGCTCATAGAAAACAGTTTCTGTTTGACTCACAGCCAGTTAGCACACAGTGTTTGAAGCTGGAGCAGAGGCGTGCTGGAGATCCTGCGTGCTGTGTGTCCCTAGGCTGAGCAGGATACACTGTGGACACTCTGGATTACTCCAGAGACTGACTCCTGTCCTTCTCACTGTTACCCCATGTTCCTCCTAGAATGTAAACCTGACCAGGCCACTGCTCTTCCTACAAGTCCAGTGAGACCTGAAAGTGCAGCCTCCAGAGGCCTGAGGCACAAACCTGTCAGGACCCTGTCTCTCTCTGCAAGTACCTTCTTGCCCTTGGGTGTTCCTGCAGACCTTTGCTCTGGGTAGAAAGGGAGGTCAGTGCCCAGTGATCCTGTGGCTGGCTCCTTGGAGCAGTCAAGCCCCTGAGCAAAGGTATGCAGGCTGTTCGCTCTACCTCCTGTGAGTGATCTCACTGGAGATTTTCTGAGGCTCAGCCTCGTGTGATGTGCATTCGTCGCCTCCAGTGCTCATCTGAAACAGAAAAGAGGTCGGTCTAGCATGACCAGTCTTCATGAGTGCCTGACACCTTAAATGTTTTGGGTAGTGCAGCCCTTCAACCATTAAATTCTTGGTAACACTAGGCGATTTCCAGGATTCTCTCCCACCAAGACTTCGGGGGTCCACAGCTGGAAGCTCGGGTGCTCAGTGCTGTTCACCAGCCTGTAAGTGGCTCACTGATACTACAGATAGTCACTCGCTGGCCTGGCTTTATTGAACAGCTGAGGACACATTTGCAGAGAGGCTTTCTAAGAGCTGGCCGGGGAGTCTGTGGGCCAAGTCCATCTGGGAGCCAGCAAGAACAACACCCTCGATTCCCAGGATGCTCTTTGCCCTCCTCTGCCCTGGCCACCCTCACAAGAACCGAACTGTATCTGGATCCTAGAATGCGAGGAATGTGCCACAGCCTGATAGGCATGAAGCAATCTGTAGAAAGGCAGGGAGGAGCTGCTCCCCAGGCCAAGGCCTGACAGAGCAAGGACTATCTGGCCTGCAGGCTGAGTGGCCCCTCCCACCTTCCCTGGCCTCCCCACAGCAGGCCGGATATCAAAGGCTGCATTGTGCATTGAGCAGCCTCGGTCCCTCGCGTGCCAGGGAGGAGGCGGGAGGAGGGACGCCGGCTGATGGGAGGCTCCCAAGGTTCTCCTGACTGGCGTTCCCAGGGGCCTTGGCCCAGGGAGGATGGTGCACACATGGGTGGCTGCTTCTGTATCCCTGGGGAGCGGAGTCTGCCCTGGGGCCCAGGTGAGTTTCCTGAGGGGAATCTGGCCTGGGGCTTTAAGCAAGAGTGCTGGTCCAGGGAAGCTGGTGTTTTGGAGAACCTGCCCTTCCAAAGATGGGGAGATGACTGTACTTTCTGGCTGCCTCTCGTCTCCTTCTAGTTTGGTGTTTCCATTCTGGGTGCAAAAAGGTGGTGAAGTCTGGGGTAAACATTTCCTTTACCTGAGAAGCGGGCTTTGTGCTGGGCCTTGCTTTGTGGCGGGGGAGTGAGGGCCGCTCCTGGCAGCCACTCCGAGTGTGTGACTAAGCCCTTCCTTCCTTTCTTCCCAAGATTCCCTAGGACAGGAAGAAGGCGCCACAGTGAGTTCCTCTGTGGCCCATGGACGGTCATAAATTTGGCCTGGGTCACTCAGGCTATTCACTATTTTCATCAGGGCTTCTGCCGCAGAGGAAGCATAGGCGGTTTCCTCCCTCCTACCTCTTAGGGTGACTTTCGGCCTGTTGAATTGAGGTCATGGAAAGTTAGGCTAAGAAGCTGTCCAGCAATCTGGACACAAGGTGGCCAGTCTTCCTGGTTTGCCTGACACCGAGGGCTTTCCTGGGATGTGGTCAGCTCTAAAACCCAGACGGTCACCGGGAACCAGGACAGTTGGTCATAGTGTTGAAGAGCTCCTGCAGCTTTTCACAGGGCAGCCAATGAGACCCTGTGGTCTCACTGTAGGACGTTCATCCGGATGAGTGGTGGCTCTAGGGGGAAAGGGGAGGACTCACTTGGGAGATAGAGGAACATCACTCTAAGGCATCATTCTGCACCTTTATTAGGGCCACATGTCTTCCTGGAGAGCTACCATGGTTTTGGTAAGCACTACCATGGTTTTGATGAGCACTACCATTGTTTTAGTGAGCACTACCATGGTTCTGGTGAGCACTACCATGGTTCTGGTGAGCACTACCATGGTTCTGGTGAG
>CABHPR010147873.1:70360-81764 GCA_902168415.1 Peromyscus melanophrys | reverse complement strand
ATATTTTCTAGTTCCATCCATTTGCCTGCAAATTCCATGCTGTCATTATTTTTCTCTGCTGAGTAGTACTCCATTGTGTATATGTACCACATTTTCTTAATCCATTCTTCAGTTGACAGGCATCTAGGTTGTTTCCAGGTTCTGGCTATTACAAATAGTGCTGCTATAAACATAGTTGAGCATATATCTTTGTGGTATGATTGAGCATTACTTGGGTATATGCCCAAGAGTGATATGGCTGGGTCTTGAGGTAGATCGATTCCCAATTTTCTGAGAAACCGCCATACTGATTTCCACAGTGGTTGCACAAGTTTGCCTTCCCACCAATGGTGGAGGAGTGTTCCCTTTGCTCCGCATCCTCTCCAACATTGACTGTCATTAGTGTTTTTGATCATAGCCATTCTGACAGGTGTAAGGTGGTATCTCAGGGTCGTTTTGATTTGTATTTCTCTGATGATTAAGGATGTTGAGCATTTCTTTAAATGTCTTTCAGCCATTTGTGATTCTTGTTTTGTGAATCTCTGTTTAGCTCTTTAGCCCATTTTTTAATTGGATTGTTCAGTATTTTGATGTCTAGTTTCTTGAGTTCTTTATATACTTTGGAGATCAGTCCTCTGTCAAATGTGGGGTTGGTGAAGATCTTTTCCCATTCTGTGGGCTGTCTTTTTATCTTATTGACCGTGCCTTTTGCCCTACAAAAGCTTCTCAGTTTCAAGAGGTCCCATTTATTAATTGTTGTGTTCAGTGTCTGTGCTGCTGGTGTTATATTTAGGAAGTGATCTCCTGTGCCAATGTGTTCAAGACTACTTCCTACTTTCTCTTCTATCAGGTTCAGTGTAACTGGATTTATGTTGAGGTCTTTGATCCACTTGGACTTGAGTTTTGTGCATGGTGACAGATATGGATCTATTTGTAATCTTTTACATATTGACATCCAGTTATGCCAGCACCATTTTCTGAAGATACTTTCTTTTTTCCATTGTATAGTTTTGGCTTCTTTGTCAAAAATCAGGTGTTCATATGTGCATGGATTAATGTCAGGGTCTTCAATTCGATTCCATTGGTCTGTATGTCGGTTTTTATACCAGTACCAAGCTGTTTTTTATTACTATAGCTCTACAGTAGAGCTTGAGGTCAGGGATGGTGATGCTTCCAGAGGTTGTTTTATTGTACAGGATTATTTTAGCTATCCTGGGTCTTTTGTTTTTCCATATGAAGTTGAGTATTTTTCTTTCCAAGTCTGTGAAGAATTGTGTTGGGATTTTGATGGGGATTGCATTGAATCTGTAGATTGCTTTTGGTAGGATTGCCATTTTTACTATGTTAATCCTACCTATCCATGAGCATGGGAGATCCTTCCATTTTCTGAGATCTTCTTCAATTTCTTTCTTTAGAGATTTAAAGTTCTTATCAAAAAGGTCCTTCACTTGTTTAGTTAGTGTTATCCCGAGGTATTTTATATTATTTGTGGCTATTGTAAAGGGTGATGTTTGTCTGACTTCTTTCTCAGCCCTTTTATCATTTGTGTATAGGAGGGCTACTGATTTTTTTGAGTTAATCTTGTATCCTGCCACTTTACTGAAGGAGTTTATCAGCTGTAGGAGTTCCCTGGTAGAATTTTTGGGGTCACTCATGTATACTATCATATCGTCTGCAAATAGTGAAAGTTTGAATTCTTCCTTTCCAATTTCTATCCCTTTGATCTCCTTTTGTTGTCTTATTGCTCTAGCTAGAACTTCAAGTACTATATTGAATAAATATGGGGAGAGTGGACAGCCTTGTCTTGTTCCTGAATTTAGTGGAATCGCTTTGAGTTTCTCTCCATTTAATTTGATGGTGACTGTTGACTTGCTGTAAATTGCCTTTATTATGTTTAGGAATGTTCCTTGTATTCCTGATCTCTCCAAGACCTTTATCATGAAGGGGTGTTGGATTTTGTCATAGGCTTTTTCAGCATCTAATGAGATGATCATGTGGTTTTTTTCTTTCAGTTTGTTTATATGGTATATTACATTGACAGATTTTCGTATGTTGAACCATCCTTGCATCCCTGGGATGAATCCTACTTGGTCGTGATGGATAATTTTTTTTTATGTATTCTTGGATTCGGTTTGCCAATATTTTGTTGAGTATTTTTGCATCAATGTTCATGAGGGAGATTGGTCTGTAATTCTCTTTCTTTGTTGCATCTTTGTGTGATTTGGGTCTCAGGGTAATTGTAGCCTCAGAAAAAGAGTTTGTTAATGTTCCTTCTGTTTGTATCGTGTGGAACAATTTGAAGAGTATTGGAATTAGTTCTTCTTTGAAAATCTGGTAGAATTCTGCACTGAAACCATCTGGTCCTGGGCTTTTTTTAGTTGGGAGACTTCTGATGACTGTTTCTATTTCTTTAGGGGTTTTTGGTCTATTTAAATAGTTTATCTGGTCTTGAATTAACTTTGGTATGTGGTATCTCTCCAGAAAACTGTCCATTTCTTCCAGATTTTCCAATTTTGTGGAGTACAGATTCTCTGGATTTCCTTGTTGTCTGTTGTTATGTCTCCCTTTTAATTTCTGATTTTGTTAATTTGGGTGCTCTCTCTTTGCCTTTTGGTTAATTTGGTTAGGGGTTTGTCCATCTTGTTGATTTTTTTTTTTTAAAGAACCAACTCTTTGTTTCACTGATTTTTTGTATTGTTCTCTTGGTTTTTATTTCATTGATTTCAGCTCTCAATTTGATTATTTCCTGGCATCTGTTTCTCCTGGGTGAGTTTGTTTCTTTTTGTTCTAGATCTTTCAGTTGTGCTGTTAATTCACTAGTATGAGACTTCTCCGTCTTCTTTATGTGTGCATTTAGAGCTATGAATTTTCCTCTTAGCACCGCTTTCATAGCGTCCCATAATTTTGGGTATGTTGTACTTTCATTTTCATTGAATTCTAGGAAATCTTTAATTTCTTTCTTTATTTCTTCCTTGATCCATTGGTGTTTCAGGTGGGCATTATTCAGTTTCCATGAGATTGTAGGCTTTCTATAATTTTTGTTGTTGTTGAAATCTAACTTTAAGGCATGGTGGTCCGATAAGATACGGGAGGTTATTCCAATGTTTTTGTAACTGTTGAGATTTGCTTTGTGACCAAGCATGTAGTCAGTTTTTGAGAAGGTTCCATGGGGTGCTGAGAAGATGGTATATTCTTTTGTTTTAGGGTGGAATGTTCTGTAGATATCTATTAAGTCCATTTGAGTCATAACATCTGTTAGGTCCTTTATTTCTTTTTTAAGTTTCAGTCTGGTAGATCTGTCTTTTGGTGAAAGTGGTGTGTTGAAATCTCCCACTACTAATGTGTGGGGTTTGATGTGCAATTTAAGCTTTAGTAGTGTTTCTTTTATGAATGTGGGTGCCTTTGTATTTGGGGCATAAATGTTCAGAATCGATACTTCATCTTGGTGGATTTTCCCTGTGATAAATATGTAATGTCCATCCTCTTTTGATTGATTTTAGTTTGAAGTCCATTTTATTAGATATTAGGATAGCTACACCAGCTTGCTTCTTAAGTCCATTTGATTGGAAAGTCTTTTCCCAGCCCTTTACTCTGAGGTAGTGTCTGTCTTTGAAGTTGAGATGTGTTTCTTGTATGCAGCAGATGGATGGATCCTGTTTTCTTATCCATTCTGTTAGTCTGTGTCTTTTTATAGGTGAGTCTCCCAATCTTTATGACAGGGGGTTATTCTGTACTTTGGAGGCATCTGTGGAGGTTTCTTACCTTTGTACAGAAACTGGGATGCTTGTGTTCCCAAGAGATGCTCCTTGAGAAAGGCATTCCTAGATCAAAGACCTGTCCAGGCTTCTGAGCATTCACGTACATTTCAAAGAAAGGAGGAATTATGTACAGTTTCAGATTTAACCCATCCATTAATTCATTTTGAGACAGGGTCTCTATGTAGTCCTATCTGTCCTGGAGCTCACTATGTAGACCAGGCTGGCCTCCAACCCACAGAGTTCCTCCTGCCTCTGCCATCAAGTGCTGGGATTAAAGGTTGGCCATGCCCAGCTGGTTGCAAATTTTCTGAGTAAATGCTAAAAGATGGAGAGAAATACCTTTGCGTCTTTCTCCTCCCCTGCCTGTTCCCACCTCCTGGGCTCCTTTGTGGCCAGGCTGGCCTCAGAAGTCCTGCGTTCACTTCCCGTGTACTGAAAGTCCTGGTATGTGCCCATCAGTGCCCAGCCACTCATTTTCTTTTTTTTTTCTTTTTTTTTTTTTTTTTTTTTTTGGTTTTTTTCGAGACAGGGTTTCTCTGTGTAGCTTTGTGCCTTTTCCTGGAACTCACTTGGTAGCCCAGGTTGGCCTCGAACTCACAGAGATCCGCCTGGCTCTGCCTCCCGAGTGCTGGGATTAAAGGCGTGCGCCACCAACGCCCGGCGCCACTCATTTTCAACAGGAAGAATTAAATCTTTTCTAATTCGTATGTCATTTAACTGAGATCTGTGATATTGTCTCATTTCTCTAGGGTGAGAGATAGGTCTCTTTTTAATCATGTGTATGTGTATGTGGACATGAATGTGAATGCCCATACAGGCCAGAGGTGTGGGATCCTCTGGAGCTGGAGTTACAGGCAGTTGTGAACTACCTAATTTGAGTGCTAGGAACCAAACCGAGGTCCTCTGCAAGACCAGTATACGCTCTTAACTGCTGAATAGCTACTAGGTAACCCTCTCTCCTTGCTGGTGTCCATGGAAGACCCATGCTTCTTCTTTGCCAAACCAGAAAAATCTGTGCCACTCAAAACCCCACCCTACTACTTTCTGTGTGTCTCTATCTCTCCCAGATACCCTCTAAGGCACTATGATTACTTTCTGTCAACTAGTTGCTAACACAGCCTCCTGACCCATGATTAATTTTATTTAATTAATGTAAGTGCAAACTCAGGATTCACAGTGTGATCGAATATCCCCCAGTACCTGGGCAGTCACCCAAGGTTCCTCTGCAACATTGGGGCATCCATCTTTGGCCTACAGGCCTAGAATATCTGGCAGACTTTTCTATGAAGCAGGAATTTTGAAGGGCTGTCCTGCCTTGTTTTGGCAAAGTTCAGCAGTTGCTTTCCTTCATGTCCTGCTTGTCCAGTTTGTACAGCATACTGTCAGGAGTTAAGGCAAGAGCAGTTTCTTGACCAAATGGCTAGCTTTGCCACAATGAAAGCAAACTCCATATAGAGGTTCTTTGATGCCCATCATCCTTTTATGAAGTTGTAATTGGAGGTTTCTGTCCTGCCAGCAACTCCCAAATACCCAGCAGCTGCTTCCCAAATAATTGACTTGTAGGCTTAATATTACTTATAAATGCTTGGCCAGTAGCTCAGGCTTATTACTAGCTAGCTCTTACACTTAAATTAACCCATAATTCTTATCTATGTTTAGCCATGTAGCTTGGTACCTTTTCTCAGTACAGAATTCTCATTTTGCTTCCTCTGTGTCTGACTGGTAACTCTTGACTCTGCCCTTCCTCTTCCTGTATCTCCATTTGGCTTTCCTGCCCAGCCTTATTCTGCCTGGCTATAGGCCAAATCAGCTTTATTATCAATCAGTGAGAGCAACACACATTCACAGCATACAGACAGACCATCCCACAGCATTTCCCCCTTTCTGTCTAATCAAAAAAGGTTTAACCTAAACATAGTAAAATTACAAATAACAAAATAGTTATCAAGCAAGAATTACAGTTATAATATCGAGTCTATTTGTATTTGGCAAAATCAGAGAAAACATTCGATTGTCTATCCTGTCTTGGTGAGTCTGAAGTTTTATATCTAACTTACCCTTTTATCATAACTAAGAAAAGTTATGACTGTGACTCTCTAGAACTCCATCAAAGACTTCAGAAGGATGCAATGTTACCTAATAACAGGGACGTCAGGCTGTCTGAACAGTTACTCAAAGTTTCTCTGCAACGTTGGGGCTTCTGTCTTTGGCCTACAGGCCTAGAATATCCGACAGACCTTTTCATTCCTTTCTTATTTTGTTTTTTCGAGACAGGGTTTCTCTGTGTAGTTTTGGAGCCTGTCCTGGATCTCGCTCTGTAGACCAGGCTGGCCTCAAACTCACAGAGATATGAGTGGCTCTACCTCCCAAGTGCTGGGATTAAAGGTGTGCACCACCACCGCCCTGCCAGACCTTTTTTAGAAGCAGGAAAATTTGAAGGACTGTCCTAACCTGTGCAGA
Organism: Peromyscus melanophrys; assembly: GCA_902168415.1. Lineage (NCBI taxonomy): Eukaryota > Metazoa > Chordata > Mammalia > Rodentia > Cricetidae > Peromyscus > Peromyscus melanophrys. The sequence goes on along the minus strand of CABHPR010147873.1, from coordinate 75,567 downwards.
GTTTGGCAGTCACTTTCCTTTGTGTCCTGCAGAATATCTGGCAGTTGCTTCTGTGAAGCAGAACCCTGAAGGACCATCCCACCTTGTTTTGACAAAGGTTAGCAGTCACTTTCATGTGGGTCCTGCATGTCCAGTTTATACAACATACTGTCGAACAGACCAGGCAGTTTCTGTCCAAGTGGCTATCCTTGCCTCATTGAAAGTAAACTCCATAAGGAGTTTCTTCGATGCCCATCATCCTCTTTGAAGTAATTGGTGCTGCCAGGAGCAGATGTGTCTCACTGTCAAGAAAAGTCTAAGTTCTTAAAACATTTTAAATGCCATATTCTGTAGGACTTTGAAGTGTTTGAAGATTATCTATCTAGTTGAAATATATCTTTGTATACCTAGAAAACTTAACTAATAAGGCTATAAGTTTGACTATTATAGATGACAATCTATAGTTTTTAATTATACATTACATTTTTAAATAAGCTGCATTAACATAATACCTTAAACAAGAGTAGAAATATACATACAGTATAATAAAATTGACTTTAAATTTGTATCAATAAACTAAAAATCCATACCAGTATAAAATATTTTGAGATTAAGAGTTGTTTTTTGGATTAGAGTAGATTCGATAATCTACTCTTTTTTTCCATTATAATAGTCTACCCTTTGCCCATCATTTCTATATCCTACCCCCCTTTCTTTTTTAGAAAGAGATTAACTATGACCATTAACAGTTTATAACCAACCCCCCCTTAAATGACAACAAACATTCATAAACAGTATTTTGGGGATTTGGGTGTAGTTCTCTAGACTACTTCCTGTTATTGGAGGTTTGTTTGTTTAAATCCATTGAGTTCACTTCGTGCTGCCTCTGTGTGCTTAGGTGTTGTCTGTGAGAGCACTCAGTAGCCTCTCAGGGACTGCATTCCTAAAGAGAACCTCCCCCTCCCCCCACAGATACAGTTGCCAGTAACTCCTCTTAAAGGATGGGACTTTGTGACTACCTCCCCCACCCATGCTGAGAGTTCTGTCTGGCCTGATCTTCACAGGTCTTAGGCATCCCACCACAGCTGCTGCGAATCCTAGTTTCGTTGCAGTTATCCACTGCCTCGGGCTCTTACCGACTTTCCGCCCTCTCTTCTGCAGTGATCTCTGAACCTTGTGAGGAGGGCGTGTGGCCTAGATTTAGGGCTGAGCACTCTGCTGTCCCTTATTCTCTGTTCCTTGACCAGTTGTGGGTCTCTCTGTTCATCACTACTGCAAAAAGAAGCCTCTCTGATTTTGATTGAAAAATGTACTTTTTTATGTGTACAATGATAAGTCCTTAGGAATCATTTTTAATACTATGTCCATTTACAGAGTGATAGTAGTAGGTTCTCCCCTAGAGCCTATGGCCTCTCCAGCTATAGGTTCTTGGCCCTGATAACAGTGTGAGACATGGGTTCTTTCTTGTGGAATGTGGCCCTTAAATCCAATAAGAAAGCAGTTGGTTATTCCCCTAATATTTGTGCCATTATTGCACCAGTGACCATATCTTGCCATGTCGTTTGTTGTAGCTCAAAGTGCTGATGGCTAGATAAAATTGATGATTGTTTTTCTCCCCCAGTAGTGTGCATAGCATCTTCCAGCACTGTGAAAGCTAGCCAGGAGGGATGAACCTTTTAGGTTGGTGCCAGTTGGATTTCTCCATGTTCTATGACTCACTTATATGTGTCTTCAGCAGTAGGGTCTTTGTGTGTGTGTGTGTGTGTGTGTGTGTGTGTGTGTGCGCAGTAGGGTCTTAACATCAAGTTCTGGAAGGTAACCAAGAAAAATGGCTGTAGCCTGTAATTCTTGGAGAGTTCTATGGAACCCCAAAGACCAACAACTCCAACGGAGGGAGCCCATTCCTGGCACTGAGCTTTTTATTTGATAGTTTTTGGTGTCTGGGAGAGGCATTGTCCTGTTATAGGAGGACATTTAAACTCTTAGTGTATGCACATTTGTGTGTGTGTGTGTATTTTGGGAAGCTTCTGTATTAATGTTCCCATATGACTCTCTCTCTCTTCTTTCCTTTTCCTTTTCCTTTTTCTTTTTTCAAGACAGGGCTTCTCTGTGTAGCCATGGCTGTCCTGGAACTGACTCTGTAGACCAGGCTGGTCTCAAAGCTCTTTAGTGTTGTTATCCCTCCTCATACCCTTTCCACTACTTCCCATCCCTACCCTACTTTATACCACAGCCTGCGTTCCATTTCCTCTCCTTTGAAAGCCCACCCTCACGACCCTTACTGGTTGCTGATTTAGTGTGGGTACTCCAATTTTAACACATATGTGTAAAGATTCAAAGGATAGATACAGCATCGACATATGAAGGAGAACTTGACGACATTTGTCTTTCTCATTCTGAGTTACCACAGAATGATTATTTCCAACTCCATCCATTTACCTGCAATTCATAATTTATTTTTTCTTAACAGCTAAATAATATCCAGACTGTTTTAATTTCCTAGTTATTATGAATACAGTGTTTGAACAAGTACCTCTGTAGTAGGATGTAGTAATCTAGATCTTAGGACAGACCTATTTTCCGGCTTTTTGAAGAGCCTCCACACTGATTACCACAGTGGCTGTTTTGTTTTTTTTTTTAATTTTTTTTTTCCCTTTCTATTTCTGATGAATTGTGACCAAAAACAACTTATGGAGGGAAAGGTTTATTTGGCTTACACTTCTGTGTCTCAGTCCAGCATTGAGGGAAATGAGGTCAAACACAGGAGCCGTGGAAGGACGCCGCCTACTGGCCGGCTCTCAGGAGCCGTGGAAGGATGCAGCTTACTGGCCGGCTCTCAGGCTTGCACTCAGCTTCTCTTCTTTGTTTGTGTTTTGAGACAGGGTTTCTCTGTGTAGCCCGGCTGTCCTGTAATTCCTCTGCCTCTTGAGTGCTGGGATTAAATCTGCTCAGTTACGATTCTTATACCTCCCAAAACCACCTGCCTTGGGTGTCAATGCTCACAGTGAGCTGGGCCCTCCCACATCAATAAACAATCAAGGAATGCCCCTCAGACTTGCCTACAAGCCGTTCTATTATCCGATAGAGACATTCTCACAGGAGAAGTTTTTCCTACCAGATGATTCTGGGTTTTGTCTAGTTGAGAGCACTAGCCAGCACAGGTTTGAAAAACCAAAAAAAAAAAAAAAGCATGTTGAACATTTAAAAAGTATTTATCAAACAGTTGTGTTTTTTCTTTTGAGAACTCCAATTTTTAATTGGGTAATTTATTTTCTTGATGTTTAAAATTTTTTTTTAGTTCTTTGTATATTTTAGACACTAACCCTCTATCAGATGCATACCAGTATTACTGGCTATGTGGACTTCTGCAGGATGGATTTTTCTGAATGTGGCCTTCTGTTTGTTAATCTGGTTGTGTGTGTGTGTGTGTGTGTGTGGGTGGGTGTGTGTGTGTGTGTGTACCATGTGCATGCAGAACCTGAGGAGGTCAGAGGAGGCATCAGATCCCCTGGAACCGGAGCTACAGACTGTAGCTCAAATGTTAAAAGGTTTTTTTGTTTTTGTTTTTGTTTTTGTTTTTTTGGTTTTTCCAAGACAGAGTTTCTTTGTATAGCTTTGCGCCTGTCCTGGAACTCACTTTGGAGACCAGGCTGGCCTCAAACTCACAGAGATCCACCTGCCTCTGCCTCCCGAGTGCTGGGACTAAAGGCGTGCACCACCACTGCCCGGCCTAAAAGGTCTTTTAATAAAAAACATGGAGCCAGATATTGGGGTAAATGCTGAAAGATCAGAGAGACAAAGGAACAAGCCACTGCCACGTCTCACCTCACCAAGTCCACGAATCCTCTGACTGAAATCCTCTGAGTCCTCACCTGAAAGACTCCAGCTGAAAAACCCTTAGTTCTTGTCTTCTCAAGGCTTATATACATTTTTCTGCCCAGCCATGTCACTTCCTTCTTAGTGCTGGGATTAAAGGCGTGTGATTCCCAAGTACTGGGATTAAAGGTGTGTGCCAGCCACCACTGCCTGGCTCTGTTTCTCTCCTAGACTGAGTCAATCTCATGTAGTCCAGGGTGGCTTTGAACTCACAGAGATCCAGATGGCACAGAGATCCAGATGGATCTCTGCCTCCCAAGTGCTAGGATTAAAGGTGTGTGCCACCACTGCCGACAGCTATGTTTAATCTAGTGGTTTGTTCTGCCCTCTGATCTTCAGGCAGATTTTATTAGGGTGCACAATATATCACCATATTTCCCCTTTTTTGTCTAAAATAATAAAAGAAAGTTATAACTAATATAAGAAAAACTATATACAATAAGTACAAATAATATATATACAGTCAAGAATTACATTAACAGTCAGGTGGGTGGCACGAACCTTTAATCCCAGCACTTGGGAGGCAGAGGCAGCTGAATCTCTGTGAGTTCAAGGCTAGCCTGGTCTACAAAGTGAGTTCCAGGACAGCCAGAACTGTTTCACAGAGAAACCCTGTCTCAAAAAAAAAAAAAAAAAAAAAAAAAAGAACGAAGAAAGAAAGAAAGAGAAAAAGAAAGAAAAAAGAATTACATTAACAATGTCCAGTCCATAAATATTTGACAGATTCAGAGAAAATACTTATTATTTATCCTATTTTGGTGAGTCCAAAATGTTACACCTAATTCACTTTCTATTCTAACTTATATTAGCAACTGAAAACTATCTTTTGATGTCTTTCAAACTTATATGCTTTACACCTCTTTAGTGAGTTTCTTTTCTAAATTTCTTAACAAGGAAAACTGTAACTATAACTATCTAATCTTCAGCTCCCTCAGAGACCTGAGAAGGAAATAATATTACCTGAGTAAATAGGAAGTGCAGGCAAGCAACTTCCAAAAATGTGAGAAATGACAGAAACAGCTGGCTGCCTGGACAGTCACTTGAGATTTCTCTGCAATGTTGGGGCATCCATCTTCAGCCTTCAGTCTTAGCATATCTGACGGACTCATCTGTGAAGCAGGGTTTTCTGAAGGGCTGTCATACTTTGTCTTGGCAAGGTTTGGCAATCCTTTCTTTTGTGTCCTGCTTGTCCATTTGGACAGCATGCTGTCAGCAGTTGAGGCAAGGGCAGTTTCTTGCCCAGTGGCTAACTTGCCACAAAGAAAGTAAACTCTGTGTGGAGTTTCTTCAATGCTCATCATCTTCTCTGAAGTAGATTGGTGCTGCCAGGAGCAGACATATCTCATTGTCAT
>CABHPR010147873.1:50221-66699 GCA_902168415.1 Peromyscus melanophrys | reverse complement strand
AGATAGATAGATAGATAGATAGATAGATAGATAGATAGATAGATAGATGATAGATAGATAGATAGATGATAGAAGATAGGTGAAGATAGATAGATAGATAGATAGATAGATAGATAGATGATAGAAGATAGATGAAGATAGATAGATAGATGATAGATAGATAGATAGATAGATAGATAGATAGATAGAATAAAAGAAATGAAAGCAGTTTCTTTCATTGAAGTCTGATGCTCAGCTTTCAAGGACTAAAAGGGAAAATAAGCACAGAATTTAACAGAAGGAGAAGGAAAACAAGGAATAAGAAGTGAAGAATATCGAGTCCAGAAGTTCATTCTGTGAGTGTCACTTTGATTCCAAGAACTGAGGTTTAAGATCCATGGGTGGCTTTGGGTGATCTGTACCCTGCCATTGAAGGCAGTTAAGTACTTGCTTGTGAGTACCTTCTGGGGAGGGACTTCTAGGGGCCTTTCCCTCAGAGAAGTCCACTAGGCTGCACATTACACACGGTAGGGTGTGTTTGTGTCCTCTGGAACACTGTGACATCTTCTGGACTGTGATGTATAGAGATAGGAAGGGTGATACTGTGGGAACTTCTGCTTTATGCTGTCCCTGGAGAATCTGAGCTTCTTAGATTTAGGTAGCTTAGTCTATGTGAAAAAGCCTACTAGTCACTTACTAAATAAAAATTTTTTGTTTGTTTTTTTAGCACAAAGACTGTGTTGTTCCTTATCTTCTTCGACTTCTCAGAGGTCTTCCAAAAGTGTATTGGGTTGAAGAAAGCACAGCTCGGAAAGGCAGAGGTAATTTCATATGTTTATCCTGAATACAAAAAAAAAAAAAAAGAAAAAAGAAAAAGAAAAAGAAACAAAGAAACAAAAAACCAAGCATATGTGGAAATTAGGCTGCTTCTGGCTGGTCCTACTAGGTGTGGAACAACTTCGGTGTCTGGAGCAGTGTGACTGGCCTGACTCACTGCTCTCCAGAACCCATGCGTGAAGGGGAAGGATGCTCAGCCTACAGCTTTCCACTGCACTCTTCTGGAAATGAGTCGATTCTTTTGAGACTTTCAGAAACTTCCATTCTTGTATGTCATTGGTTAGAGTTAGGTCATCCGCATTGTCTATCCTCAAACCGACCATTTTGCCCTTGAGCTTATAAATTCATTCCTAGAGAAAGGCCAGTTCTCCACATGATGCTGCTGCTATTCCAAAGGGTGAATGGACATTGGGAACATAACCATAATTGTTTACTAGAAATAGTTTTATCGAGTTTGTTGCTGTTAAGTTTCAGTTAAACTCCTACTTTAAAACATTATGCCGGGCATGATGATGCACACCTTTAATCCCAGCAGAGGCAGGCAGATCTCTGAGTTTGAGGCCAGCCTGGTCTACAGAGCTAGTTCTAGGACAGCCAGAGGTACAGTGAGAAATCTTGTCTCAAAAAAATGAAGGGGGGGTGTTGGGGAAGTCTTTCTGTATGCTGTGAATGTGTTGGTCTGATTGATAAATAGAATGCTGACTGGCCAGTAGCCAGGCAGGAAGTATAGGCGGGACAAGCAGAGAGCAGAATTCTGGGAAGTGGAAGGCTGAGTCAGGAGACGCTGCCAGCCACCGCCACCATGAGAAGCAAGATATAAAGTACCGGTAAGCCACAAGTCACATGGCAACTTATAGATTAATAGAAATGGGTTAATTTAAGATATGATGTGTATGTGTGTGTATAAAACAAGAAGCCTGCCATGGCCATACAGTTTATAAGTAATATAAGTCTCTGTGTGTTTACTTGGGTCTGAGTGGCTGCGGGCCCAAGTGGGACTGGAGAAATCTCCAGCAATGGGGGGAGGGGGCTGGAGAGATGGCTCAGAGGTTAAGAGCACTGGCTGCTCTTCCAGAGGTCCAGAGTTCAATTCCAAGCAACACATGGTGGCTCACAACCATCTGTAATGAGATCTGGTGTCCTCTGGCATGCAGGTGTACATGCAGGTAGAACACTGTATACATAATAAATAAATAACAAACAAATAAAAAAAGTGTGTGCCGCCATGCCTGGCTTTTCATGCTAGGGATCAAACTTAGGTCCTCATGGTTGGCATGGTACTTAGTGACCCATGTCCCAAGCTGCTTCCCTTCCCCTTTTTTTGGAAAGACAGTAGAACTTAGGCTGCTAAATCTAGAGTAGTGGTTCCCAAAGTGGGCGGTCTAAGTTGTAATAAACGCCAAAGTGATTTTGATGCACACACAAGTTTCAGAGCTACCTGGGTGGCATTTTAAAATTCTAATAATCTTCTGCCATATACTGTGTACTGCCATATACTAAGAATATCCATGAAAATTGGGTACTTTTTTTTGGCTTTATTTTTGTTTTTTGAGACAGGGTTTCTCTGTGTAGCTAGCCCTGGCTGTCCTGCAACTCACTATTATAGACCAAGCTGGCCTCCAACGCAGATATCTGCCTGCTGTGCCTCCCTTGTACTGGAATTAAAAGTGTGTGCCACCACTGCCTGACTTAGAAAAAGTGGGTACTCATGTCTCTGATTCAGTGTTAGGATTGATCACATGATTCATGACCATCATGATTGGAACAGCAGTGGCAGCTCTTAACATTTGAAGGTATACTCGACAGAAAGGCTGCATATGTGTTGCTTTTGGTGCTTTAGATGAGGTACTCTTTCCAGCCTTAGTTGCTTTGAAGAATTTCCCTGCTGTTAGGCTGTTTGAGAAGGACTTAAAAGTCCAGGCCTGGTGTGCGTGGTTCAGTAGTCCAGAGTGCAGTCCCCAGCTCTGAAACTCTGGTGCCATCTCCAGCACAACATGCACGCATGCTCTGTCTGTCTCATTCCGGTAAAGTGATACGAACATGTATTTGACGGTTAGTGTTCCTGTACTGTTGCTTATACTCCATTTAGATTTACTTCTTGGGTTGAAGATATAGCTCACTTGTTAGAATGCTTGCCTCCAGTATGCTTGAGGCCCTGGGTTTGGTCTCCAGCACCACATGAACGAGGCATGGAACTAAGAATCCATTACTAATAATCCCATTTCCAAATTTGTAATCCCAATACTTAGGAGGTAGAGGCAGGAAGATCATAAGTTCAAGGTTGGGCCAGGGAGGTGGCCACACAAGCCCGATGTCCTGAGTTCAGACCGTAGAATCAGTGTGAAAGCTGGATCTGGTCCGTCAGGTCCCAGAGATCTCAGCACTTCTACAGCAAGGCGGGAGCTGGAGACGGGATCCTGTGGAAGCTTTCAGGCCAGCTCAGCTGGAGTACGCAGCACAACACGATAGAAAAGAACGTAAGCAAGCTGAAAGGTAAAGACCCGCACCTGAGATCATCTCCCAACCTCCACACACATGCCACAAAACACAAGAGTTCAAGGTCATGTTCAGTTACCATGAGTTCAGTCCCTGGGACCCACATGACGGAAGGAAAGAGCTGACTACAGTTGTCCCCTGACCTCCACACACATGCTGTCACTCACTTGTGTGTGTGTGTGTGTCTCTCTCTCACACACCATACACAAAGTAAGTGTAATTAAAAACAACTAAAAATTAACCGGGCGCCAGCGCTTGGGAGGCAGAGGCAGGCAGATCTCTGAGTTCGAGGCCAGCCTGGTCTACAGAGTGAGTTCCAGGACAGCCAGAGTTACACAGAGAAACCCTGTCTTGAAAAACCAAAAGAAAAAAAAAAAAAACAAAAAAAAAAACCCCACAACTAAAAATTAATGCAGAAGTCTGTGATGATGGATAGGAGAGAAGCTCAGCAGACTAAGCCTTGCCTTCTTTTAGCTCTTTTTTGTTGTGTGTTTGTTTTAGAGTTGGGGTCTTGTGTGTCCCCGCCAGGCCTCAAATTCCCTATGTGGTGAGAATAACTTTGAGCTTCTGATTTTCTTGTCTGCTGCCTAAATGTTGGGGTTCCAGGCTTGAGCCACCACCTCTGCTTTCTTACCTCATTAAAGTGGGTCCTTTGGCAGGCTGTGTGAGGAAAGGAGCGTGCTGAGCCAGGTGTGGGGTTTGACCTGTCCGGGCCTTGTGTCTTCCAGGTAACCTCCCAGTTGCAGAGAGCTTTAGCTTCTGTCTGGTCACTTTGCTGTCTGATGTGGCTTACAGGGACCCCTCCCTGAGGGATGAGGTAAGTGTCTGATGACTGTGGTGCTTGGATGCTAATTGACAAGAACCCCAGAGCCGGGCAGTGGTGGCGCACGCCTTCAACCCCAGCACTCGGGAGGCAGAGGCAGGCGGATCTCTGCGAGTTCGAGGCCAGCCTGGTCTACAGAGCGAGATCCAGGACAGGCACCAAAACTACATAGAGAAACCCTGCCTCGGAAAATCAAAAAAAAAAAAAAAAAAAAAAAAAAAAAAAGAAAAAAAGAAAGAAAAGAACCCCAGAATGATAGAAAGAGGGTGTGAAGCATGATTGGGTTGTGTTGATTTTATTTGGTACTATTTTTGTGTGCATGTATATGTATTGTTACACACGTGTATATACATGCAGAGGCCAGAGGAGGACATCAGGTATTTCCCTCTTGAGCTCTTCAACCATGTGTATAAAATCCCTTATCTATCTACCTTCTTGTCTGTCTTTCTTTCTGTCTATTCTAATGCTGCAGACTTAACTCAAGGCCTTGGACTTCCCAGTCACTTTACCACTGAGCTGAATCTCCAGCCCTTTCCACCTTTTGAAACAGGGTCTTGTTGGTTGCTTTATTACTCTTTACTCTTTGGGGGTCTGCCACGCAGCTCCCAGATAAATACACACAGAGTCTTAGTCTTTCTTATGGAAGCCCGGCCTTAGCTTGGCTTATTTTTAGCCAACTTTCCTTAACTTAAATTATCCTGTCTATCTTTTGCCTCCGGGCTTTTTCCTTTGTCCTACTTGCTGTGGGATGTCTTTCTGTACACTGTGAACATGTGTTGCTCTGACTGGTTGACAAATAAAGCTGCATTGGCCTATGGCAGCGCAGGATAAGGTTAGGTGGTACATTCAGACTGAAGACCAGACGAAGAAGGGTGGAGTCGGAGAGATGAGAGCCCACCACCAAAGGAGCAACAGGACGTCAGCAGACCAGTAACACCACAGCCACGTGGCAACGTATAGGTTTACAGAAATAGGTTAATTCAAGATGAAAGAGCTAGCTAATATAACCTGACCCATAGGCCGTACAGTTTGTAAATAATATAAGCCTCCTGTGTTTACTTGGGACCAAGTAGCTGTGGGACATGGGTGGCAGAGATTCTTTCCGACTGCAGGGGCCCAGCAGGATGGGAGAAACTTCCGGCTACATTTAGTTCTGTAAATCTTCCTTTCACGCTTACTCCATGGCTGGCTGGGTGGCTGGCCCCTAGCGTCCTCCTCTCCTTGTTCTCTTGCTCCTCCTCTCTCCTCCCAGATTTCTCCTTCTATATATACTCTCTGCCTTCCAGCTCCACCTGTCCTTTCTTCTGCCTCGCTATTGCTCTTCATTAGACCATCAGATGTTTTAGACAGGCACAGTAACACAGCTTCACAGAGTTAAACAAACGCAACATAAAAGAATGCAACACATCTTTGCATCATCAAACAAGTGTTCCACAGCATGAACAGATGTAGCGCATCTTTTTTTTTTTTTTTTTTTTGGTTTTTCGAGACAGGGTTTCTCTGTGTAGCTTTGCGCCTTTCCTGGAACTCACTTGGTAGCCCAGGTTGGCCTCGAACTCACAGAGATCCGCCTGCCTCTGCCTCCTGAGTGCTGGGATTAAAATGTGCGCTGGCTTGCTCTTCCACCTGTTCATTCTCAGTCAGATTTAGAGCCCACAGGTATGGCTAGTTTTGCTGGCTATCTTGTTCTGGTGATTCAGTCCCTTGTTACCTTCCAAGGCTAAAGTTACAGATGGGCAGCCATACCCACCAGGCATTTAGATGGGTTTCTGGGAACTAAAACTTCAGTCCTCACACTGGAATTGTACTCAGCTAACCACTGGGCAATCTCCCCACCGTCATAGAAGAAAAGTTTTTTTTATTTGAACCTTTTATCTTTGAGGTTTTCTGGTTTCAGTTGCCAACATATATAATCATATTTCCTTCCATAGCATATGTGTATGCATGTGTAGGTCAGAGGTCAACCTCCGGTACCCACTCTTGCTCTGCAACTTCCCTGAGCCTTCAAATCCCTTTGCCAACAGTAAGCCAAGAGATACCAGGCATCTCCACTCATTTTCAGGAGGCCGTCTTTTGACAAATGCTTCAGCCAACCATTCAGACAAACTTTTGATTCCTTTTTTAGCTGTGTGAGCTTCCACGTTAAACCTAGAATCTCCCTCAGTGGGTCCATATCAGTAAAGTTGGCCTGGTCCAGTTTTATGTTCCTTCCATCATTATCCCTCACCCCTAAGATCCATTCCTGCACATTCCCCAGACTTCTGCTTGAATGAATTACCAAACTCATTAAGCTGTTAGTAGTATAGCATACCTACTCATTGACTACACTTTATACTTCCCCTTGAGGAGCCTGCTTAGCCTTTATTCTGGTTATAGATCTAGAGGCAACTGTAGGTGGGCCCTGAGGGACATCAGTGTTGCCTTGCCTTGTCTGGCATTTCCTTCAGAGAAAGTCACTGCTGGTTTAGCAGACATTGAAGGATTAATTTCCTCAGTCAAAGGTGGAAAAGGCAATATTTCAGGGGTTGGTGGGAGTACATCTTCTGAGGGTGGAGAGACTTCTTCCTCGGGTGAGAAAAACCCTTGAGAGTCTGAGGGTTCAAGTTCTCAGTTTCAGTAGGGTTCTCCTATACATCTCCATTCCAAGATACAGGGTCCCATTCTTTTCTGATTAATGCCCTTACTTTAACTGCCAGCACCTTCTGAGGCTGGGACTTTAATTTAGTTGTAATTATGCCAACCTTATCATGAGGGCTTCAGTTTGATTTTCCACAGAGCAACTTGAGCTCTGTGGCTGCTGGAGAGAAGATTCTCTTCCAGGGCACACTTAGAAACCTTTAGACCAATTCTCAGCATTCCCAGTGCTATGACCCTTTAATACAGTTCCTCGTGTTGTGGTGACCTCCAACCATAAAATTATTTTCATTGTTACTTCATAACTATAATTTTGCTACTGTTATGAATTGTAAATGTAAATATCTGATATGCAGGATATCCAATATGCAACTCCTGTGCACAAGGGTCATTTCATACCAGAGGTCATGACTCACAGGTTGCGAACCACTGCTTTGGACTGTTAAATGCACCGTTTTATCACTGCATTCATTGTTGTCCTTCACTATTCTGAGATGCTAGAAGTTGGTTAATTTTACCCCAAAGCTTCTTTTCCTTTGCCAATTTATCCATAGATGCTAGAAGCAACCAGTTGGTTTCAGTTTCCTTATTTTCCCACAAACTGTCCAAAGTTTTATATACAGAGTCACCAAGTCCATTGCCTCTCACAGTTGGTGAGTCAGGATAATCAGATGCGTTTGTCTCCTTCAGTTTGTAATATAATTCACATCATAGGCTTTCAATACTCCAAGCTTCTAGGAAAGACTTGAGTAACTATAGGTGGCAGCAAATTGGAATGCCTGTTCCAGATACTTAAGAAATCCACCCTTATACTTCTGTTGTTCTAGAACCACTCCTGGTACCAAAGTCTTATTAGGGTTCTCTAAAGCGGTGGTTCTGGACCTGTGGGTTATGACCCCCTTGGGAGTAGAATGACCTCTCACAGGGGTCGCCTAAGACCATGAGAAAACACAGATATTTATATTACAATTCATAACAGTAGTAAGATTATAGTTAGGAAGTAGCAATAAAGATAATTTTATGATCGGGTCACCAAACATGAGGAACTTATTAAAGGGTCGCGGCATTAGGAAGGCTGAGAACTGTTGGGAAATATTATTGAAGCTGTGTTACTGTGCCTGTCTAAAACACCTGATGGTCTAATAAAGAGCTAAATGGCCAATAGTGAGGCAGGCGAGAGAAACAGGCAGGGCTGGTGGGCAGAGAGGATAAACAGAAGGAGAAATCTGGGAGGAGGAAGAGGAAAGCGAGAGAAGGAGGAGGACGCAAGGAGCCAGCCACCCAGCTACACAACCAGCAACAGAGTAAGAAATAATGAAAACTATACAAAAATAGTGAAAGGTGAAAGCCCAAAGGTAAAAGCTAGATGGGATAATTAAGTTAGGTAAAGCTGGCAAGAAACAAGCCAAGCTAAGGCATTTGTAATAAAGAATAAGCCTTCGTATACATGATTTATTTGGGAGCTGGGTGGTGGACCCCCAAAGAGCAAAAACAACAGAGACCCACTGGTCTAAAGGGACAGAACTCACAGAATGAATAGATACATGATGGGCATCTATTAGAGCGGCCTTCAGGCTGTGGTCCAGCTAGTCCAACAGTAGCTGTTCACCAACAGAAGGTCCACGAATCTCAAAGAAGTAGGTTCTAATGCCATGAAGGAATGGAATTGCCAGAGAGTGAGGGAGGGCAGCGGGCAAAGAGCAAGAGCTTCTGTCTTCCTTGTCCTTTATATAGGCTGCTGGCAGAAGGTGTGGCCCAGATCCAAGGTGGATCTTACTATTTCAAATGGTTTAATTATGAATAATCCCTCACAGGTGTATCCAGCTGCTTGGATTTTAGTTAATTCTAAGTGTAGTCAAGTTGACAACCAAGAATAGCCATCCCAAGTGTTTTGTTTGTTTGTTTGTTTGGTTGGTTGGTTGGTTGGTTTTGTTGTTATTGTTTTGTTTTGTTTTAAGCAGGGTCTCTCTAGGTAGCTCTGGCTGGTCTGGATCTCACTATGTAGACTGGACTGGCCTGGAATTCACAGGTAACTGCCAGCCTCTTTCCTGGTTGCTGGGATTAAAGGTATTAAACAATAAGGCCTTATCTATGAATAATGTTTGCCAAAATAATGTGATCAACAATGAAATTACAAAAAGTACAGATTGAGTGTCTCTAGTAAAGAATCCAAAATCTTAAGCCATGTAGTAGTGGTGCACACCTTTAATCCCAGCACTCAGGAGACAGAGGCAGGTGATCTCTGAGTTGGAGGCCACCCTGGTCTACAGATCAAGTTCCAGGACAGCCAGGGATACACAGAGAAACCCTGTCCCGAAACAAACAAACAAAAATAATAAGTAAACAAACAACACAAAACAAAGAATCCATAATCTGAAATTTTGATCACTAATGTCACTCTACAAGTAGAAAATTCTATGTCTCACTGCATGTGATGGGTTGCATTCAAAATGCAGACTCATTTAAAACATTGAATAAAACTATGCTAGGCTATGAGTATAAAGTGTATAAAGCACAAATGAATTGAACTGTGTCAAGCAATGTCTATAAAGTGTATAAAACATAGATGACTTTCATGCCCACTGGATTCATTTGTTTTTATCTTATGTGTATTATTAGTGTTTTACCTGGATCTGTGTATGTTTGCCACATGCCTCTGCCTGGTACCATTGGAGGCCAAAAGAGGATCTTGGATCCCCTAGAACTGGAGTTACATACAGTTGTGAACTGCCATGTGGGTGCTGGGAGCCAAGCCGAACTCCTCTGCAAGAACAGAAAATGCTCTTAATTGCTGAGCTATTTCTTATCCCGCCATTTTTAGTAGTAGTATTAATATTAGGAAAATATAGGAACATTGACTACTTATGAACAAATCTTGTCACATCTGTTTCTTTTTTGTTTGCCTGGGCTTTGCATCCCAGTCCAGTGAACTACAAACAAAAAGTTAAAATACCAACTACATAAGTATAAGTTTCATAGCTTAAGAACAACATGTAGAAAGAAAAAAAAAAAAAAAAGGACCAACATGTGTGAAGAGAATTTAAATGCCTTACATAGCCAACTATGTGAAGTGTTTACAAAAGACAAACAAACTGAAAACTAATGGCTCAGCCAGATGGCGGGGGCACACACCTTTAATCCCAGCACTAGGGAGGCAGAGCCAGGCGGATCTCTGTTGTGAGTTTGAGGCCAGCCTGGGCTACAGAAAGAGATCCAGGACAGGCTCCAAAACTACACAGAGAATCCTGGTCTCGAAAAACTGAAAAAAAAAAAAAGAAAGAAAATCTAATGGCTCACACAACGAAGTCTAGACTCCCATGAATGTGAGTTCCTGCATCCCCAAAATATTCATGTGTGTATTCTGAGTCCCACACTTCATGTAAAATGTAGAAAATTAGTCTGTTGTACAGTGGTAAGCAGATAACATAGTATCATGAAGAAATTATGATCATACAGTAAAACTGAAAAGAACTAAGCCCTTTTAGCCAGGAAAAGAGATGATCTGAAGACCTCTTTAGAGAAAATGAAGGAAAAATGGTCCAGAGCAGTGGTACAAGCCCCAGGAAGACAGCACTGGTCCAGGGTTAGGAGAAGGTTGACTGTGGTGTTAGCAGCTAGCTCCTGGCACAGCTATTGTGGGGGAATGGATAGGGTTGGTCAAGATAGTGTCTAGAGCTCCTTCGAAGTCTGAGTGAATTTTGTAACACTTACCTAGTTTTGTTAACTGCTTGTGCCCTTGACTGCTACAGATTTTAGAGGCACTGCTGCAGGTTATGCATGTCCTTCTGGGAATGTGCCAGGCCTTGGAGATTCAAGAAAAAGGTATGATTCTAAATCTTCCAGACTATTTTATCTTCAATTTTTCAAATTTTTATTTATTGTTATTTGTGTCTGTGTATAATGTGGGGTGTGTGTGTGTGTACTGAAGCTCAAAGGTGTGCATATATGTGGTCAAAGGAAAACTAACTTGTGGGAGTCAGTTTTCCCCTCCACCATGGGTTGGATCCAGGAGTCAAACTCAGCTCCTGGGTCGCAAGGGTAGGGCTTTTACCCTTTAAGTCATCTGGTTGGCCCCTCAAAGCTGTTTTCTGTTTCTCCTTTCCCTTCCCTTTATCCTTTGTTTTCTGTTTCTTTGTTTTGTTTGTTTGTACTTTGTATATAACTGATGAGTAGAAACTTCTCTATTAGGTTACATTTGTGTGCTTGTATACTGAGAGGCCACATGGGACTATGAGCGTAGCTGTGTATACAAATGCCAGGTATCTTTGACAAGTAACTTTACTCTTCTGAGTCTCTGTTTTGCCCAGCATAGTATGGGGGTAGTTTAGTTGACTTCTTTCTATAGGTCACTTTTCCCATAGTGTAAATAGGGCCATCAGTGTGATCTGAGGTGGTCACAGCACATAAGCATGACTCAACTTTATTACTGATTGGGATGTGCCATGAATAGATCAAGACCTCCCAAGGAAAGCAAATGTGATAGAGATACAGTCTGACATAACTGGGGAAAATGTCCCCTTTAGTTAACCCTGTAGCTGTGGCTTGTTCTCAGCCTTCACAGTTATCAGGAGTGGGTTGTAAAATGTTAGCCAGTGGTACAAGTTGTTACAGTGTGGCTGTCTGAAGTAACTCTCATGTTGTAACTCCCACTTGCTCCTCTAGAATACCTTTGCAAGTATGCAATCCCATGCCTGATTGGAATCTCCAGATCCTTTGGACGTTACAGCACTTCCGAAGAGTCTCTCCTCTCAAAGCTCTTTCCCAAAGCCCCTCCTCATTCCCTGAGAATCCCGGAGGAGCTAGAAGGTGTCCGAAGGCGTTCCTTTAATGACTTCCGCTCCATCCTACCCAGCAATCTGCTGACTGTGTGTCAGGAGGGCACACTGAAGAGGAAAACCAGCAGTGTGTCCAGCATCTCTCAGGTCAGGCTGGGTTCCCAGGGGAGTACTCAGGGAGGAGAACTTTAGTGAGTGTTCATGCAAAAAAACTGTGTGCAGTTTGGGGTTCTCATTAGAATTCTCTTGTTACAATAAGAAAAACTTGTCCCCTCTTTTTTTTCTGTATTTGAGATAGTCTTGCTAGAACTCACTATGTGACCCAGATGGACTACAACACATGGCCCTCCTTCCTTACCCTCTGGGTGCTAAAATTACAGATGTGGGCCACTATACTTGTTTAAGACTGATCCCTTTTAAGAGTTTTTTTTGTTTGGTTGGTTGGTTGTTGTTTTTTTTTTTTTTTTTTTTTTTTTTTTTTTTTTTTTTGGTTTTTCAAGACAGGGTTTCTTTGTGTAGCTGGCTGTCCTGGAACTAGCTCTGTAGACTAGGCTGGCCTTGAACTCACAGAGATCCTCCTGCCTCTGCCCTTCCTCCCACCACTGCCCAGCCTCCGTTTTAAGATTTGTATAGGGACTCACTCTGCAGACTAGAATGGCCTCAAACTTGCACAGATCCTCCTGCCTCAGCCTCCTCTGTGCTGGGATTCCAAGGATGCACCAGCACACCTAGGGTTTTACACGTGCAGACAAATTGTTTTTAAGAGGATCTTGCTACATACATGCTGGCCTCAAACTCCCATTTCTGTCTCCGCCTCCCAAGTGCTGAGAACATAGGAGAGTGCCGCCAAGCCAGGCTTCTTTTTACCATTGTCAGTGATTTCATCGTTGTGGGATGGTGGGGTTTTTGTTTGTTTGTTTTGTTTTTGAGACATGTAGCCCAGGCTGGCCTCAACGTTGCTCTTGAGCTGAGAATGACCTTGAACTTGATCCTCTTGTTTTTCTACCCTAGTGCTAGGATCACGCATGTGCCGCCATGTGCAGTACTAGGGATCTATCTATATTAGGGTTCTCCGAAGTCACAGAACTGATAGGATGATTCTGTGTTTATGTATAGGGAGGGGATTTATTAGAATAGTTTTCAGGCTGTGGTTCAGCTAGTCCAGTAGTGGCTGTTTACCAACAGAAGGTCCAAGAATCCAGTAGTTTTTCTGTCTATGAGGCTGGATGTCTCAGCTGGGCTTCAGGATACACCAGAACCCTGAAGAAGTAGGCTGTAATGCCAGAGAAGGAATGGCCTTGCCAGCAAAAGTGAGAGCAAGCAGGCAAAGAGAGCAAGCTTCCTTCTTCCATGTCCTTCATATAGGCTGCCACCAGAAGGTGTGACCCAGATTAAAGGTGGATCTTCCCACCTAAAAAGATCTGGATTAAAAGTGGGTCTTCCCATTTCAAATGGTTTAATTAGGAAAAAAAATCCCCATGGGCGGTGGTGGCGCACGCCTTTAATCCCAGCACTTGGGAGGCAGAGGCAGGCGGATCTCTGAGTTTGAGGACAGCCTGGGCTACAGAGTGAGTTCTAGGACAGCCAGGATTACACAGAGAAACCCTGTCTCGAGAAAAAAAAAAAAATCCCTTCTAGATAACCCAGCCTCTTGGGTTGTAGTTAATTCCAGGTGTCGTCAAGTTGACAACCAAGAACAGCCGCCAGAGAATTGAACTCAGGGCTTCCTACATAGTAGGCCAGTACTTTACCAACTGAGCTACATCAACATCACCCAGACTTTATTCTGAGATAGTTAGTGCCTGTAAGAAGTATGTAATTAAGGGGCTCCCAGCACCCACATTGTAGCTCACAACCATCTTTAACTCCAGTTTCCGGGGATTTTACATCCTCTTCCAGCCTCTGGGGACACTAGGCACATATGTGGTACAGACAGACATACATGCAGACAAAATACCTACATACATAAAAAATGGAATAAAAATTTAAATTAAAAAAATAGTATGTAATTGAGGGCTGAGATGATGGCTGGTTTGTAAAGTGCTTGCTTTGCAAGTATTAGAACCTGAGTTCAGTCCCCAGAACTCAAAAAAAAAAAAAAAAATGCTGAGTGTTTGTGGAGTATGCTTGTAATCCTAGCATGGGGATCCCTGTGCTGGCTGGCTAGCTTTAGGCCAATGAAAGACCTTGTCTCAAAGAAAATGGATGTCTTTCCAGCAGATAACCCCCCAAAGTTGTCCTCCAACCTCCACATACACACAAGTGCACTTGTATGAAACATACACACACACATACCAGCAAAAAATGCGTAATTGGGGCTCAAGGGTTAAGAGTGCTCACTGTTCGTACATAAGAGCTGCTGGGTTCAGTTTCTAACACTATGTCAGGCAGATCACAGCCTCCTGTAACTCCCCATTCCTGGGATCTGATCTTCTCTTTGGAGTCCAGGAGCTCCTCTGCACATATGGTGCAGCTGAAGTCAGACGGGACACTCACCCACACATAGAAATAATGAATAAACATGTTAAAAATTGTTATCTTTTGAAAATAAAGAAGTGTGTAATTGTACTAGGCTTGGTAGCACATACCTGCAGTCCCAATACTCATCAAGCTGAAGCAGAGAATCATGAGTTTGAGGATAGATTGGGCTACATAGCAAGATGCTTTTTGTTTTGTTTTGTTTTTTGTTTTTTGTTTTTGTTTTTTGTTTTTCAAGATAGGGTTTCTGTGTAGCCCTGGCTGTCCTAGAACTCATTCTGTAGACCAGGCTGGCCTCAAATTCACAGAGCTCTATCTGCCTGGCTCTGCCTCCCAAGTGCTGGAATTAAAGGCGTGCACCACCACCCGCCTGGCTGCTATTTCATTTTTTAAGAAAGTAGTATATCATTTTGAGGAGTGAGGTGTAACTTCATACACATAAGACCCTGCCGTTCTGTAGCTAACACCATTCTCCTCAGAAACCTTCCATATATGGATGTGTGCATGTATGTATGTATGTATGTGTGTGTGACTTGTGGAAAAAAGATAACACAAAATATTAAGAAAAATTCAACTCAGTCTGGGTGTGGGGCTGCACACCTGTTATCCCAGCACTTAGGAAGCAGAGGCCAACCTGGTCTGCATGGCAGGCTCCAGTCTGGCCATTGCTAGGTAGCAAGACTTTGTCGCCAAAAGAAAGTGGGAGGCAGATTCAGCTTAGTAAACAAATACAAAATACATAGTTACTGGTGTTACAATATACAGCAAAAAGTGCCGTTACTGTAGCAGCAGACCTCGGCGAGGAGAGAAGGCTGGACTCCAGTGTGGACAGCAGGTGGGCAGAGACCCTCTGAGATGAGCGATTGGTTCTCTGGAGCCTTTTTGATCTTATCTTATGGCTTTCAGGTCAGCCCAGAGCGTGGCATGCCCCCTCCCAGCTCTCCTGGAGGATCTGCCTTTCACTACTTTGAAGGTAGGTTTCCCTCGGTACTGTAAGTGTGAATCTAGTATCGGAACAGCTTCACAGTGATTTCTGTGACGCTGAGGATGCTGGACTGGCATTTAGAGTGGTGAGCTTTTATTTCTCTTTTCATTGTAATTTCTCCCCACCTATCCTACCGTGTGTGTGTGTGTGTGTGTGTGTGTGTGTGACTGTTCTGTTGGCTGTGAGACCAAGGTAACTTATAGAAAAAGCATTTAATTGGGGCTTTCTTGTGGTTTCAGAGGGTTAGTCTATGATGATCATGTCAGGAAGTGTGGTAGAAGGTGGGCAGGCATGGCACTGGAACAGCAGTTAAGAGCTTACATCTTGATCCAAAGGCCAAGAAGCAGAGAGAGGGAGGGAGGGAGGGAGAGGGAGAGAGGGAGTAAAATTGGGCCTGGCGTGGCATTTTTTTCTTTCTTTCTTTTTTTTTTTTTTTCTGGTTTTTTTGAGACAGGGTTTCTCTGTGTAGCTTTGGAGCCTGTCCTGGAACTCGCTTTGTAGACCACAAACTCACAGAGATCCGCCTGCCTCTGCCTCCCAAGTGCTGGGATTAAAGGTGTGCGCCACCACCGCCCGACTTGGCATGGACTTTTGAAACCTCAAATCCCATTCCCAGTAACATACCACCTTCAACAAGGCTGCATATCCTAATCCTTTCTAAACAGTTCTACCAACTGGGATCCAAACATTCAAATATATGAATCTGTGGGGGCCCTTCTCATTCAAAACACCACACTCTTCCCCTATTCCCCATACACTCCCACATACTACAAATGAAACCCAGGACTTTGGTTTGTTGGTTTTGGTTTTTTGAGACAGGGTTTCTCTGTTAGCCCTGGCTGTCCTGGAATTTGATTGTAGGTGAGGCTAGTCTGTGGGAGGCCACAGAGGTTTCCTAGTGAGACGTGAGCTTGCTTTACCCAGCAGGGCTGCATAAGGGGATGGATTGATGACGTGTGTGGTTACCACGTGTTTGGAAGGGTCTGCACTTGACTATGCTAGGGGGAGGTCTTTTGCTCCACCCCTTGACATTCCTTTAAAAAGCCCTTTAGAAGAGACAGAAGGGGCCGGTGGATTAGGATCCAGGCCCTCCCGAGCTATCCTGTGTTTCTATCTGTCTCTCTCCCCTCTATATTTCTATCTAAATATCTTATCCCTCACTCCTCAAGAGTACCCCGGGGAAAAAAAGGTGGGGGCGGGTCCCAACACTTATCGTGGACTATGGGGGTCCAGCCCCTCGATAGTCCCCTCCCAGGGTCCGGGAAGAATCTACAACCAGCTGATAATTAATCTTTGATGAGAAGAAATGAATCTATGTACACGAAACTCCTTAGTCCATATACTTTATTATTCTGTGTCAGTTACAAGCTTATATTCTGCTCTCATATTTAGCTCATTTCTAGCCTGATTTCTCTCTACACTTATCTGCGGTCCCCTCTAGGTTCTATCTTGATTCCTTCATCTAGTTCTG
>CABHPR010147873.1:28084-50121 GCA_902168415.1 Peromyscus melanophrys | reverse complement strand
TCTGCGGTCCCCTCTAGGTTCTATCTTGATTCCTTCATCTAGTTCTGCCCCTTCTAGGTTCTCATCCATCTTGTTCCTTCCCATATCATCTCCTCTCCCATCTCCTTCTCTCTTCTCATCTCGTTCTTTCTCATCTTGTTCTTCCCCATCTGGCTCTTCCTCATCTTCCATCTCGTTCCTCTAGTACTCTCTTCTAGCCCTTCAAACTAGTTCTTCCCCATCTCAGTTTGTTCCTCTCAAGTTCTTACCCATCTAGTTCTTCCATTCTCTTTTCTTTTCTCCATCCCCCCATGCCCTGGAAGTCCCAGTATATATACACTTACAAGCAGTATTCCCTTAGCAGTGCAAAGCCAGGCTTCCAGGGTCAAACGGAGGGGTGATAAGAATCACATAGAAAGGTCATAACCGTTAATTATCATTTGCAACCCCAAAGGGAAGTGACCAATGGGGAAATGAATTAACTAAAGGCTAAATTCAGGTACTATCTAAGAAGAGGGCTCTTATGTGCTCAACTATAATCTTAAACGTGATTGGTAGAAAATGTTAAGAATCTATAAGTTGCTAGGTCAATGGGAGAAAATAAAACTGTCTTCCTTTTTCCTGTAACTCATATCTGTCCAAGCTATCTGCCATTTTTCTGCAGGGTGGGGGAAAGTGTGCTCGGTCGCTAGGCAACCTGTATAGCTAGATACCTCTGGTGATAGTTAAAGGGAGATCTGGAACTAGAGGTAAGGTTTGGGAAAGGAGGAAGTAAAGCTTAATTGGCACATCCGCCAGGCCTTCTCAAACAGGTTGCCCGGATGCTTAAGTCTCTTAAGTTTCCTCCATCTGGGGATGGACCTGGCCGGATGCTGCCAATGGCGATAATTACAGGGAGGCTTGAACTGGGGTTCTGGCTGAGCATAGCTGTCAGCACAGAAAGTTATCTAAATATTCCTAGAATTGGATAGATAAGAAGTTAGACGTCTATAAAGTTAGTAAGGCTGTAAGAAAGGAGGGTCCGAGCTAAATTGTGTAAAGCTATTACTGAACATCCATCTGACCTAGGTGGTGTCTCCTTGTGGAATTTGTCAATCAGGAGACTTGCATGTGGACTGTTATTACTGCTAGTCCTTGAAAGTGGCCAAGGGAGATATCTGATTCCAGAGAAAGCCTTTCCTGAGGCAGTTTTCCAAATACCTGGAATGTGTATGTCCAGAGAGTGATCAGTTCACACTGTTAGCACTTCTTAGGGAAAAGTCAATTGGGAAAACTATGAAGGCACACATGATTTTCATCACAGAATACAGCTGATATATAACAAGCCAAGTAACACCAAAAACTCCTTGGGATTTGGCTTCCTCTGAAGGAATTCCCTGATTCCTCCAGGTAGTGACTTTGCCATAACCAGCTGAGTTCTTATGATATATTCCTGCGACCTGCAGCAAACACTGGTCTTGAACTTAGAGAGATCTACCTGCCCTCTGCCTCCCCAGTGCTGGGATTAAAGGCGTGCGCCACCACTGCCCAGATAAAACCCATGACTTTGTGCTAGCTAGGCAAGTGCTCTAATCTTGCTACATTCTCAGGCAGAGTTTTATTTATTTCTATCATTTAATTATGTGTATGTATGTGTATCATGTATGGGGATTTGCACATGAGTGCAGATGCCTGTGAAGTCCAGAAGAGGGCATCAGATCCCCTGGAGCTGGAGTCCCGGGCATTTATGAGCTGTCTGAGCATACGTGCCAGGACTTAAATGCGGGGCCTCCAAAAGTGCACTCCTAACTGCTGAAACATCTCTCTAGCCCCCAGAAATTTGTTTGAGTTTAGTTTTAAAATATCTCTAGAGAAAAATACAAAAAATAAGTCACAGACTTCCAAATGCTACTCTGTGGATTTTAACTTGTAAAAGCATGGGTTTTCTAGTAGAAGGCCTATCTTTTTTAAAGGCCATTAAATATATAGATGTTTAAAAATGCAGTAGTTTGTTATGGTGGCAGGACCATGCCTGCAAATCCCAGAACTTCAGAGACTAAAGGAAGAAGATCATATGTGGGGCCAACCTGGACTACATAGCCAGCATCTATCTCAAAAACACAGTAACAAACAAAATAAGAATGTAGTAATACTACTTTCTTTGAAGCTTTGCTACTTACTAAATGCTTTCCCATAATTTGCTGATTTTGATTCATGTGACTGTCCTGTATATTGGACACATTAAAACTACCTTTCCCCCAGCTGGAGAGATGACTCAGCAGGCTTGAGTGTGAGTGTGAGGACCAGAAGTGAGACCCCCAGAGCCCACATCAGTGCCGGGTGCACATGGTTGTCCCCTGTAATCCCAGTGCTACTGGAGGCAGAAACAAGCTGGCTAGCCAGACAGGTGACATGAACTCACACATACACACAATCAAAAACAGTTATCTCCGTCTGGCTCTTGAGAAAAATTAGATCAGATTAAATCAGGATAGGTCAGGAAACCAGGGGCTCCATTTTGCAGCCCCTCCATTTTTGGGTGATGTGAATTTATTTATTTATTTATTTATTTATTTATTTATTTATTTATTTATTTATTTATTTATTTATGTGTGTGAGAGAGATGGGGAGAGAGAGGCAGACAGAGTGTGTATGCTGGGAGTTGTGTTTTGTAGTAGGAATGCTGGGGTTACAGATGTGCACCACTGCAACTGGCTTTGTTGTTTGTTTACAGGGGATTTGGGGAATTGAACTGTCATCCCAGTGCAGGAATCAGAGATAGAAGGACTCTGACTCAAGTCTAGCCTGGACTGCAAAGTGTGCCTTCTCTCAGAACAACAACAAATAATTTTACCAGCATGTTTCACCAACCCCAGCTCTGTAAATAATGTAAATCCCAGTTTGGGGTCCTTGGTTCCCACTGTTCTTGGCTTTTGCCTCCATCTGACCATCGTACGCCAGCTCATTCATAGAGCCCTTTTCTTTTCTCTTATGGTGTCTGCCTCCAGGTCACAGCCTCTTTACCTTCCCTCTCTGCTCTTTAAACCACTGTTCTCTCCTCCTCCTTCCTCATTTGACTCCAGGTTCTTATGTTAGCTCTCTAGCTTCTCAGTTCAAGGTTCAAATTCCCCTTCTGTGGCTGGCTGGCATCCCTCCTTAGAGCTAGTAGTGTACCACCAGGGTTGGAGCACTAGATTTTATCTAACTCTCTCATACTGGAGAAGTCAAACAGGCTACCAGGTTCTTCATAGATTGACATTGTCTGCCATGACTTATTTTTGTGGTATTGGGGATTGAGCCTGCGTGCTCTACCACTGAGCTGCTTCCCAGGCCCTTTGTTTATTAAGAGGTGTGGTCTTATAGTACAGACCATGCTGGCCTGGAACTTGCAATTCTTCTGTCTCACCCTCCCAAATAGCTAGAATGATAAACATAAGCCACCACTCTGGGCTGTCTGTCATTATTTAATATGACAATATTAGACTTACTTATTTTCTAATGATAGTTTTCTGGTAAAATGTTCTAATAATTATTTTCTAGGGGCTGGAGAAATGGCTCAGTGGTTGAGAGCACATACTGCTCTTCCCAAGGACCTGGGTTCAATTCCTAGCACTCACATTAGGTTGCTCACAACTGCCTGTAACTCCAGTTCCAGGGGGATCTGACACCTGGGACCTCTGTGGGCATTTGCATTTATGTGCATACCCCCCCCATACACACACATACACATAGTTGAAATAATAAAAATAAAGAAAACCATGACTTTTGATCCATCATTTGCTTTGGGGTCCATATGTCTTCTTGTGTGACTTTTTCAGAGAGATGTGAAGGTAACATCTGTCATGGTCACTGTTCTGTTGCTGTAAAGAGACACCATGACCAGGCAACTCTACAAGAAAGCATGTGGGACTGGCGAGGGGGCTCGGCAGGTACGAGCACTTGTTGCTCTTGCTTGAAGAGAATCTGTGTTCACTTCCCGGCATCCACATGGTAGCTTACCGCCATTTGTAATCCCAGTTTCAGGGGATCTAGCAGGCACACATGTGGTGCACATATGTGCCTGCTTGCAAAACAACCATACACATAAAATAAAACAAATCTTTAAAAAGTTTTAAAAAGAAAGCATTTGATTGAGGGCTTGCTTACAGTTTCAGAGGGTGAGTTCATGACCATATCATGTCAGGAAGATGGCAACAGGCAGGCAGGCATTATGCTGGAATAGTAGCTGAGAGATGACATCCTGATCTGAAAAGGTAGAAAGAAAGAGAGACCTCTGTTAAGTTCTCATCATCCTGATTGGGTGATTCACAACACCTGTGACTCCAGCTCTAAGGGGGCAGATGCTCTCTTACGGCCTCCATGGGCTCGTGTGTGTGTCTGTGTGTGTGTGCGCGCTCAAATCTTTAAAACTTAAAGTACAAGGAGGGCTCTTGGCATCCTGATTCACCCAGATGTGATCAAGCAGCGTCAAGCTTTCTGCCCCCATAACTTCCACTGCCACACTTTCCTCACTGCAATGTACCCTCAAAATATGAGCCAGAATAAGCCCTCCCTCCCTTAAAAAAAAAAAAAAAAAGGAGAGCTGTGGACACACTCCTGTAATCTCAACACTTGGGCGGCTGATGCAAGAGAATGACTGAGTTCAGAGACGCCTGGGATAAAAGGAATTGTAGTATCAACAGAAACGTGTACAGCTGTGTTGGTAATGGGGATGATCTGGGTTGGTCATGTCTTTTTATTTTACTTTGTTCTCTCCTGGCAGCCTCTTGCCTGCCTGACGGAACTGCTTTGGAGCCCGAGTACTACTTCTCCACCGTCAGTTCCAGCTTTTCTCTCTCCCCCCTCTTCAGTGGCCTCACCTCCAAGGAGTTCAGTGTTCCACTGGAAGTGCTTCGGGAACTCTTGAACTTGGTAAGCAAGCTCTGGTGGTAAATAGACCAAGGGGGAGCAGGCAGCAGAAGGCTACTGTTGGTTTTTGAGAGCTGTGAGCTCTGGCTGGCCTCCAGTCCTTCTGCCTCGCCTCCCAAGTGCTGAGATGGCATGCATCACTGTGCCTGGCTAACATGGTACTGGGGTTGAGTCTCAGGCCTCTCTGTCATTGAGCTATATTCCTGGGCTTAAAACAAAAACAGAAAACACATACTTTTAATTTTGAAACAGGGCTTAGCCGTTTTACCCAGGCAGGCCTTGAGCTTCATCAGTTCTTCCCGTTTCAGCCTCCCAAGTGCTGGGGTTACAGATTTGTGCCACTGGGCCCGTCAGAAGCCTCCAATTTTTATTTGTTTGTTTGTTTGTCAAGACAGGGTTTCTCTGTGTAGCCGGGCTGTCGTGGAACTCCCTCTGTAGACCAGGCTGGCCTCGAACTCAGAGATCTGCCTGCCTCTGCCTCCCAAGTGCTGGGATTAAAGATGTGCTCCACTCACCACTGAATGTCTGTTTGTTTTTAACAGGAAAGTTTAGGCTATATGTTGACTATCTCTCATCCAGAATGATTGGTACCAGAAATAGTTAGGATTTGGGGTCATTTACAGATTTTTAATTTTTTAAATTTTTTCCTATGCATAATGAGATATCCTAGAATGAAACCCAAATCTAAACATGTAATTCATTTGTTCTTTTTTTAGATCTATTTTGTGCATGAGTGCTGTATCTGCATGTATGGCTTTATGCCAGAAGAGGGCGCCAGATCTCATTACAGATGGTTGTGAGCCACCACGTGGGTGCTGGGAATTGAGCTCAGGACCTCTGGAAGAGCAGTCAGTGCTCCTAACCTCTGAGCCATCTCTCCAGTCCTCATTTGTTCTTCATATCTATGCGCCTTACACATAGAGAAAATTATTTTATAGTTTTATTTTATTTGAAACTGTCTTGCTCTGTTGCCCAGGACAAACTCAAACTTCTGAGCTCAAGAGCTCCTCCCACCTTGGCCTTCTGAGTGTCTGGGACCACAGGCCTGCCTACTGTGCCTGGCTTATGCAGTGTCTTGAATAATTTTGTCAGATGTAGAATTTTCTACTTGGGGCAACATATTGATGTAAAAATAGTTTGGATTTGGGAACATTTGGGATTTCAGATTTTTGGCATAGGGTATTCAGCCTGTACCATTATTTCCAGGTACAATAGACATAATAAACTGACAGTTACAGAGAGGAGAGTAAAATTCCTTCCCTAAGGGGATGTAAGCAGTGTCTGCTTCTCCCCAGGTCCCAAGGAGGAACTGAGGCAGAACTCCTCCAGTGAAATTATTGGGTCCCTATAGAGAGAAACTTGGTGATGGTACACAACTGTGGTCCCCAGCTAATGAAGAGGACGTATGATGTGTGCTCAAGCTTAACTACAGAGAAGAACCAGTGAGCTGCTGTCCCAGGCCACTAGGAGCCATCAGTGTCTAAAGTTCCTGATGTCCAGGAGACGGTTTTATTGCAGGAATCTTCCTCATAGCTGTGCTTGGTAACTGAGCAGTTTGAACACTCTGACATCTTGAAAACAGAAATCTAACACTGGCTGCTGGCTGGTGGTGGTGCACGTCTTTATTCCCAGCACTTGGGAGGCAGAGGCAGGCGGATCTCTGAGTTCGAGGCCAGCCTGGGCTACAGAGTGAGATCCAGGACAGGCACCAAAACTACACAGAGAAACCTTGTCTCGAAAAACCGCGTGTACACACACACACACACACACACACACACACACACACACAGGAAAGAAAGGAAATCTAACATTGGCAACTTTGAGGGAGGTGGTCAGTCACTGCCTTTACTTTCATTGTCATTCATATTCAGGATAAGAAAGTCTCAAGTGATGCTAGAATAGATAGTAAGGGCGTTGTCTGCATATGGCTTGACCATTGTTCAGTTGATATTTTGTTGAGCTACTTTCCATTACATTTGTCACTACAAATTTATTGGGTTCTTTCCATTTTTCTTTTGAATATTTAAAGTTACTTACTTTATTTTATGCATGTAAATGTTTTGCCTGCATATATATGTGCATCATGTGCATGTATGGTGCCCGTGGAAGTCAAAAGATGACATCAGATCCCCTCAAACTAGAGTTACAGAGTTGTGAGTCCCCATGTGGTTTTGGGAACCAAACCTGGATCCTCTACAAGAGAAACAAATGCTCTTAACCACTGAACCAACTCTCTGGTCCCTGGCTTTTTTCTTTTTAAAAATTTTGAGGATTGACCCCGGCATCTCAGGCATGCTAAGCATGTTCCTTACTATTGAGCTCCCCTCAGCCTTCTTATGGGTTTTGTCTGTCAACGCATTTGTCATTAGGTAGGAGAAGCTAGCACTCCTGTCTCTCTGTAAGCTGCCTCATGTGATTTTTGTCTCTCACAGGTGAAGAGGATTGTGGAGGAGCCGGTTCTCAAGTCCGTAGATGCAGTTGTAGCCAGCGTGATGGAGGTACGTGCCTTCTGAGGACAGCACCGTGAAGTTAGCCTAACTAAGCACAGTTGTGTGCAGGAGGGTTGGCGTGAAGGCTTGCTTGCAGTGAGTGCTCAGCTCATTTCAACCCTAGTTGCCTCTGGCTGGTGGTCAGTGTCTCCATTTCACACCTGGAAGGTTAAGGAGGGTTAACTAGTGTGCCCGTGTCACACACTCAGGGAGCTTGCGGTCAGACGGGGTCCTTTCCTTGCTCCTTTCTTGCTTCCAAAGCTGCAAGGTGTACTTACAGGACATGCAAGCCCTGGATTTTAAGTGTATGTGCTGTGTATCTGAGGGACTTTTTAAAAAATGTATTTGGAGCCAAGGTTTGCTCTGCATTTGCCATCAGCAAACTTTGACGCTAGCGTTTGTGGTACGTGTAGTTTGCTCTTGCTTGGTCTTAAGGGACACATTGTCATAATTCCGAGTTGCAGTCTGGTACTTTGCTACAGATCTTCACCATTTGCAAGTGGTGTCCTTCCTGTGACTCTCACTGTGGGTTGAGTTTGTGGTCTCAGAGGCCTCTCAGTTTCTTTCTGTTTTTTCTTCCCTTTCTTTCCTTCTTTTTCATTGAGGTTTATTTAATTTTATTTTTTATATGTATAGATGTTTTGCTTATAGATGTTTGTTTTATATGTATGTCTGTATACCATGTTCATTCAGTGTCCACAGAGACCAAAATTTTAAGCTCCCCTTAAAATTGAAGTTACAGATTGTTGTGAGCTGCCATGTGATGCTGGAAATTGAACCTGGGTCTTCTGGAGTAACAGTCAGTGCTCTTAACCACTAAGCCATCTCTCCAGCCCTGGTTTCTTTTATCAGTCTATGGTCATAAATGACTGAGGGCATGCTGAGAAGCTGAGGCATGAAAACTGGCCTTGGACAGTCTAAAATCTAGACCAGTGGTTTTCACTACCCTTTAATACAGTTCCTCATGTTGTGATGACCCCCAACCATAAAATTATTTCATTGCTACTTCATAACTGTAATTTGGCTACTGTTATGAATTATAATGTAAATATCTGATATGCAAGTCCCAAAGACATTGTGACCCACAGGTTGAGAATGACTGATCTAGAAACTTGTTTGGTCTACATACTACCTGTAATGAAGTCAGAATGGGTCCTAAGGAAGAGTTGTGACTTTCTGGAGATCCCCCTTAGGGCTTATCCTTTTTTTTTTTTAATGTGTATGAGTGTTTCTGTGTATGTGTGTCTGTGTACCACATGCATGCCTGGTGCCCATGGAAGCCAGGAGAAGGCATTGGATCTTCTGGAACTGGAATTACAGACAGTTACGAGTTGCCATGAAGGTGCTGGGAATTGGACCCAGATCTTCTAGAAGAGCAGTAAGTGCTCTGAACCATGGGCGCATCTCTTCAGCCCCATGGGGCTTCAAGGTGGAGTCCTGGGGCCCTTTTCCCTGTGAATGAACCAGGGTGATTTGGGGCAGTTTTGTTTGTTAACAATTTTGACTTTAGAATAAATATCCACTTGAAGGAATAGTTTTGTGCCAACAAACACAAAAGAAGTTTTAACTGGCTGGGCCGAGTGGTGCACGTCTTTAATCCCAGCCAGTCTACTCTACAGAGTGAGTTTCAGGAAAGCCAGGGCTACACAGTGAGACCCTATTTCAACCCGCCCTCCCCGCAAAAAAAGAGTTTTAAATGTTGACCTTAGACATAAAACAATAACAAACTGTAGCTTGGAGGCCTAGAGCACTTGGGGTGTGTGGCTAGTGAGTGTTGTAGCTGGACTGTTGATGTGTGGCATGCGTGACTCTGAAAACCCTTAGTTGATCTCAACTCTGAACTCTCTTGATCAGACCTTGAGCTGCTCTTACCTCTGCCCATCTCATTTCTACACCAGAATATCACGAGGACTGGTAGGGGGCGGTCATGGTTACAAGCTCCTGTCGGTCTGTGACACCCATGCCCTCCACATCGTTCTGGTGTTCTCCATAGGACCCTCGCCGCTGAGCAGCCTAACATAGCATGCCCCTCTCCACCCCATGCTTCCTCCATCCTCTCTTAGTTTAATCTATTTACATTATAATTCATGCTAATATCCAGACACTACGGACTGCATCTTAACTCACTCGACCTTGCCTGGAGGTTTTTTCCCCCCCAAGTACTGCATTTCATGTTAGATTGGTAAAGAATAGTTCAAGCCAGGTGGTGGTGGCACATGCCTTTAATCCCAGCACTTGGGAGGCAGAGGCTGTCAGATCTCTGAGTTTGAGGTCAGTCTAGTCTACAAAGTGAGTTCCAGGACTACATAGAGAAACCCTATCTGACGGGGAGGGGGTAATTCAAAATTAATTTTAATTATAAAATGTAGGCTAAGTCTGGAAGTGTCCAAGCTATAGTGTCTTCCTTCAGAATGATGGGTAATGTTGCGTTCCCTCTGGTCTGGTGGCCACTTCCATGATCTTCTACCTCCTTTACTTCCATGTCAGACTAAAGACAGTGAAATGTTAGTGGTTTTGTTGTTGTTTCTGTGGGTCCGTATAACTCCTGCCTGGTAGACATCAGGGCAGGGCATGGACCTCACATTTACTTTTGCCTTGTACTGAAGATGATAAAGATGTCTGCTATGAGTTACAGTAAGTGGGTGCTGAGTTTAGATTGCAGGCAGTTCAGGGAGTCTCTGCCCTGTGGCCATGTGCCTGTTTCCTCTGCAGGCCAATCCCAGTGCTGACCTCTACTATACGACCTTCAGTGATGCCCTCTACCTGACCATGTTCAAGGTGCTTCGAGACACTCTGCACCACATGAAGGGTAAGGGTGTTGGTGGGTGTGGGTGTGGGTACAGGGGTGGGGCCCCGGGCCTTTGTCACAGTCTGGTACTTGCTTTCTCTTGGTGCCAACTTAGAAATCACACATAAAAACAGATGTAGCTTATGGGTGTAGTCCTAGCTGCTTGGAAGGTGGGCTGAGCCCAAGAGTTTGAGACCAGTTGAGACAATATAGCAAGATCCCTCTATCTCCAAAAGTAAAAGATCACATGTGAGCAGCATGATCACATGACTGAACTTTAGTGGAAATAAGGAAATTTTTTAGAGATTCTGTCCCTGATGCTAATACTGGCAATGATGGCTAAAGAGATGGTTTATTTCCTAATATGTTTTTCTGCACACATTGTATCATTGTCCTGTGCATATAGCTTTACATATCATATTTAGACATTTTAGAAAAGAAAAGGTTTAGCGTTTCCTCCCAACTTCTCATGTGTTTTTCCCATTCTGTTTCTTCATAACATTAAATGTTCCTCTTAAATATGTTTTGGTGACTACACAGATTTCTAAGATACAGATACACTATAATTGACTTAGCTGTTCCTAATCTAATTAAGAGGGCCCCTGAGAAACAGTTTTATGTGCACCATAGCATCAAAGGCTTGCGTTCCCTCAGGAGTAAATTAGGGATGGCGAACCTGGCCTGACATCCTAGAGTCCTCTTGCCTTGGCTATTTGTTACTGGTCTGACCTCTGCCTATCACAGTAGTTCTGGAATTTTCAGGCCCCAAGGATGAGAATTTGGAAAGTCTCTAATCTTTCAAGTGAATTAACCCATTGATTATACATCCCTTTATTGGTGTTTCATATATCCGAGTTCTAGTTTTTGACTGCTTAAAAGACAGTACTATGAGCTTAGAGTATAGCTCAGTGTAGAGCACTTGCCTACAGGAATAAGCACCTGGACTGATCCCCAAAACGGAATCAGAATAACCCAAAGCAAACCGAAAGCCTGGGTCTGACTCCTCTGACCGGAAACTGTATGCTTTTGAAGAGCTGTGACAGACTGTTCATGCTTGGCCCTGCAGGCACTCTCCCAGAACCCCAGCAGTGCCTCGGAGACCCCGTTTGTTTGTGTTGAGAGGGAACAGCCTTAGCTGTTGGCACCTGCTGCCTGTGTTGTGGTGTGGCTATTTCTGTCTGTGACCATCCCCCACTCCCACCCCAAACTTTCTTTCCCACAGACCTCCCCACCTCCTTTGTGAAAGAGATCCATGATTTTGTGTTGGAGCAGTTCAATATGAGCCAAGGGGAGCTCCAGAAGATTCTACATGATGCAGACAGGGTCCACAGTGAGATGAGTCCCCTCAAACTGCGCTGCCAAGCAAATGCTGCTTGTGTGGACCTCATGGTGTGGGCTGTGAAGGACGAGCAGGGTGAGCCCCAAGCTACCTCCCTGTATCCTGTGAGCTCTGGGCCTACCCAAGGATCCCCCTTTGTGTTTCCCAAAGTGACTTCTAGAATACTTGGCCCAGGCATTTGCTGTTCTGTCCTGCAGTGTGAGGCAGTGGACCTGGGAGGGAGGGGAAGCCCAAGGCACCAAGCCTGTGTATTCTCCCTGGACCTAGGAGGGAGGGGAAGCCCAAGGCTCCAAGCCTATGCATTTTCCCTGCTGGTTTTCTGAAGGTTCTTTAGACTTTGCTCTGAGAGGTGCAGGTTCATAGCTGGAGGGTAAGAGTCTGTTCTAGTAGGTGAGGGAGTCTGAGAAACGTTCTTGCAGAGTAGAACACTGTGAGACAAGAGGGGTCCCACCCACAGAGAAGATAGTGTAGGTTCACATCATGTGGGTGCCTGCTTCAAGACTCCCGATGTTGCTCTTAGAGTTAATACCTGTAACAAATATTTCTATAAGGTTTACTAAGTCCTATGATTAATCAGTAAGAACATATTTTCTGGGGTTGGGGATTTAGCTCAGTGGTAGGCCCTGGGTTCGGTCCTCATCTCCGAGGGTGAGAAAAAAGACAAAAAAAAAGAACATTTTCTGAATGTTGGGCTTTGGTGATCATTTGATCTACTTCTGATTTTAAATTAAGGCGCAGAAAACCTTTGCATCAAGCTGTCTGAAAAGCTGCAATCCAAGACATCCAGCAAGGTCATCATTGCCCATTTGCCCTTGCTAATCTGCTGCCTACAGGTCAGTTTCCATAGACTCCCATTCACAGGTGTCCTTACTGGGCCTCAGGCTGAAGCTGATTCTCTAGTGTCAAGCAAAAGGCAACAAAGTTGTCCTTTGAAGAGTCCGATTAGAGCCTGCTGTGCACTGAGGGCAGGCTGCTCCATGTAGGACCATGTGTTTCTGCAAGAGTGCTTGCCTGAAAGAGGACCTGTGTCCTCCTCGCTGTGACACAGCCTCACATGTGATCAGGCCAGCAGGTGAGCTGTGACATAGACCACAGGGCCTCGCAGAGAGAGGATCTGGTTATAACGCTCAGTTTTGCTTATCTCCCCTTGAGAGAGATCCCATTGAATGCATACCTACCCTTGCTTAACAGCCTACTCTGTACCTTAATTCGTTTACTTAAAAGAAACAAACAGTCTTAGAAATATATGTGCCTTGACTGGTGAAGAATCAGTACCATTTCCTTTTCTTTACCCGTAAGCAGGCAGTCTCTGGGAACTTTGATTTTGGAAGTTTGGGTCTGATATCAGAAGGCTTAAGGCCTTTTGGATGATCCTTTCCAGACAGCATGATGGACTGATGTTGTGTTGCAGGGTCTGGGCCGCCTGTGTGAAAGGTTCCCAGTGGTGGTACACTCGGTGACACCATCTTTGAGAGACTTTCTGGTGATTCCATCCCCGGTGCTGGTGAAGCTCTATAAGTACCACAGTCAGTACCACACAGGTAATCGTTCTTATATTTGTTTGCTTTTATTCTTTACTCTTTGCTCTTTGAGGGCCTGCCATCCAGCTCCCAAATAAATGCATGGAGCCTTACTTTTACTTATGAATGCCCGGCCATAGCTTGGCTTGTTGCTAGCCAGCTTTTCTTTTTTCTTTTTTTTTTTTTTTATATTTTATTTTCTTATTATGTATACAGTACTCTGTCTGCACATCTGCCTGCAGGCCAGAAAAAGGTACCATATCTCACTACAGATGGTTGTGAGCCACCATTTGGTTTCAGGGAATTGAACTCAGGACCCCTGGAAGAACAGCCAGTGCTCTTAACTGCTAAGCCATCTCTCCAGCCCAGCTTTTCTTTTTTTTTTTTGTTTTTTTTGTTTTGTTTTGTTTTGTTTTTTCGAGACAGGGTTTCTCTGTGTAGCTTTGCGCCTTTCCTGGAGCTCACTTGGTAGCCCAGGCTGGCCTTGAACTCACAGAGATCCACCTGCCTCTGCCTCCCAAGTGCTGGGATTAAAGGCGTGCACCACCAACGCCCGGCATCCCAGCTTTTCTTAACTTAAATTATCCCATCTACCTTTTGCCTCTGAGCTTTTACCTTTTTCTATTTCTGTATATCTTTTCTTTCCTTCTTATTCCGTGTCTGGCTGTATGGCTGGGTTGCTGGCCCCTGGCATCCTCCTCTCCTCCTTTTCTCTCACTCCTCAATCTTCTTTCCCCAGATTTACTCTCTCTGCCTGCCAGCCCTGCCTGTCCTTTCTCCTGCCTTGCTATTGGCCATTCAGCTCTTCATTAGACCAATCATGTGTTTTAGGCAGGGAAAGTAACACAGCTTCACAGAGTTAAAGAAATGCAACATAAAAGAACGCAACACCAGGCGGTGGTGGCGCACGCCTTTAATTCCAGCACTCGGGAGGCAGAGCCAGGCGGATCTCTGTGAGTTCGAGGCCAGCCTGGGCTACAGAGTGAGTTCCAGGAAAGGCGCAAAGCTACACAGAGAAACCCTGTCTCGAAAAATCAAAAAAACAAAGAATGCAACACATCTTTGCATCATTAAACAAATATTCCACAGCGTAAACAAATGTAACACATCTTCAACTAATATTCCACAACAAGTTCTCATCTTCAGCATTCAGGGCTTCTGGATCCTTGAGAGAGGGGGCTGTGTAATTATTTGAGTTCTGACCTTACTTTTGTGGGCCATTCCTCTCCTCTATATCCTTCCTTCTCTCTTTCTCTACAGATCCCCATTCCCTAGGTTTCAGGTCTTTCTCTGCCTCCCACTGGAGACCTCTTGAGATCTTGGCTTTGGTTTTGGTTTTGTTGTTTGGCATTTCTCTTGAGGAAGTAGATGGGAGCCCTCCATGCCTCAGAGCTGGGCTAGGAGTCTCATGTACACCGCCTCACTTGGTTCCCACTGCCTCATAAGAGGATGCAAGCTCAGAGCAGATCTTCTCATGTAATAGGAATTAGTACAGATTGATGAATTAACTAATTAATTAGTCCAGCCTTCGTAGATGTGAGGCACTAATGTCGTTAATGTCATGCATAGTTACACTGCTATCTTTTCCCTTCAGATGAAGAAACCCAAACCTAACTGTCAGAAGCCTCCCCCAGTCCTTAAAGACACTCAAACAGAAGAAAAACAATCCTTGATTTATAATTGTGATGTTTTCTAGCTTAGGGACCTGTCTTTTGAATCAATCATTGTAACTTTGTTAAGGAATGGTGTAAATGTTTAAGTTTGTGCTTAGGCTCTTCCAGGCTTCTGTCACATGCACCCCCCCCCACACACACACACACTTTTACCTGCTGTGTGCACACTGCTTGGTGTCCCAGAGCAGGACTATTCCTCACTGAGCATCAGAGCTGCATTCATGTGGATATTTGCCATTCATTTATTTATTTTGTTGTTGTTGCTGTTTGAGACAGGGTCTCTCTATATAACCCTGGCTGTCCTGGAACTCACTATTTACCCCAGGCTGGCCTTGGATTTACAGAGATCTGCCTGCCTCTGTCTCTGGAGTGCTAGGATTAAAGATGTGTGCCACCATGCCTGACTTGGTCATTTTTTAAAAAATGGTTCATTAAGAAATTGTTGAGCTTACTTTTTAAGCAAGCTTGTAAACTTTATAAGCCACCTGTCCTTTTGATTTAAACATGTTCCTTCACCTTTTCTGTTGGTCTCAGATTCTTGGTTCTAAAATGTTTGGTCTGGTCAGTAAGCTAGGCACGGTGGTGTAGATTGAAATTTTCCTGTGTCCCACAACTGCTTGGTTCCAAATAAACACAGATTTATATTAATTACAAACTGTTTGGTCTATGGCTCAAGCTTATTGCAAGCTAGCTATTACATCTTTTTTTTTTTTTTTGGTTTTTTGGAGACAGGGTTTCTCTGTGTAGCTTTGCGCCTTTCCTGGAACTCACTTGGTAGCCCAGGCTGGCCTCGAACTCACAGAGATCTGCCTGGCTCTGCCTCCCGAGTGCTGGGATTAAAGACGTGCGCCACCACCACCCAGCCTTAGCTATTACATCTTAAATTACCCCATTTCTATTAATCTATGTATCGCCACGTGTCTCGTGGCTTTACCTGTGTTCTATTACAGCGTCTCCCCTGACTCCACCCTCTTCTCCCTGTATCTCTGCTTGGATTTCCTGTCTAGGCCAGAGCAGCTTCTTTATTAACGAATGGGAGCCACACATGTTCACAGTGTACAGAAAGACATCCCACAGCACTTCCCTTTTCTGTCTAATCAAAAAGGATGGTTTTAACTTTAACATAGTAAAATTATATATAACAAAACACTTATCAAGCAAGAATTACAGTTACAATATCTAGTCTATTTGTATTTGGTAAAATTAGAGAAAATACTCTATCATTCATCCTATATTTATGAGTCTAAAGTTTCATATCAAATTAACCTTTTATCATAACCAAGGAAAACTGTAATTATAACTATCTAGTCTTCAACTCTATCAAAGACCCCAGAAGTATATAATATTACCTGAGTAAACAAGAAGTGCATTGTAAGCAACGTCCATAATTCTAGAAATGACAGAGACATCTGGCTGCCTGGACAGTCATCCACAGTTCCTCTGTAATGTTGGGGTATCCATCTTCGGCCTACAGGCCAAGAGTCTCTGGCAGACTTTTCAGAGAAGCAGGAAATTTGAAGGACTGTTCTGCCTAATGGCAAAGTTTGTCAGTGGCTTTCCTCTGTGTCCTGCAGAATGTCTGGCAGTTTCTTCTGCAAAGCAGGAACCTAAAGGACCATCCTGCCTTGTTTTGGCAAGCTCAGTGGTCATTTTCACATGGATCCTGGATGTCCAGATTGTCCCGCATACTGTCAAGCAGTCCAGGCAAGAGCAGTTTCTTACCCATATGGCTAGCCTTTTCTATATTGTAAGCAAACTTTGATGCCCATCATCCTCTTTGAAGTAATTGGTGCTGCCGGGTACAGATATGTCTCACTATCCAGAAGTCTTAAGTTCTTAAAATATTTTAAATGCTATATTCTGTAGGTTTTTGAAGTGTTTGAAGATTACTTACCTAATTGAAATATGTCTTTGTATATCTAGAAAACTTAACTAACATGACTATAAGGTTGATTATAATAGATGGCTGATTATTAATCTGTATTTCTTAATTATACATTATAATTTTAAATGAGCTGAATAAACATAGTATCTTAAACAAGAGTAGGAATATACATACAGTATAGCAAAACTGACTTTAAATTTGTATTAATAAACCAAAATCCATACCAATGTAAAGTATTTTGAGATTAACAGTTTTTTTATTAAAGTGGATTTAATAATCTACTGTTTTACCCTATCATTTCTATATCATATCCCCCTTTTTTCTTTTAGAAAGTGATTGACTATGACCAATAATAATTTGTGACTAACCCCTAAACAAAGACAGACATCCATAATTTATTTTTGGGAATGTGGATGTAGTTTTCTAGACTACTTCTTGCTGATTTGGGGCACTGGCAATCTTATAGGGATCCTGAGAAAATTTAAAATTATTGTCTAGTATTGATTGTAGTGGTCTGTGAAGCTGGATCATCTTAGCCAGCTGCCTTGAAGCTGTTCTGGATGTTGGATCATCTGGGCCATCGCTCCCACTGGAGACCTCTTGGAGTCTTCCTTGATGGAACCATATTAACCTGGAAGGAATCCACAGCTTCTCATCTTCTGTGGAAACAAATCAGATCCTCTTTTCCAAAGCAACATATCCTTAGATCCAAATTTTGAAGTCAAGATACCTTTAAAATATGTATGTTGGTTTAACTTAGCAGCCCCCACAATCAAATGTCTCTCTGCAGTTAAAAATCCCCAAGACAACACAATAATATACAGTATCCAGACTCTCTATATTTTCCATCTTTACATGGCTTTTTTTATTATTATTCTATTTACTTTTTAAGGACTTTGTCTATCCTTCTTCTTTTCTCTCCCAAGCCTATGTATATTTTTAAACACACTGTAACCCATTTATAGGTTTTTTTCCATGTGAATCTGTTTTATTGTATATCTTTAATCCTTTTCTGACCAGGAGAGTTTTTTGTTTTTTTTTCTTTCGAGACAGGGTTTCTCTGTGTAGCTTTGCGCCTTTCCTGGAGCTCACTTGGTAGCCCAGGCTGGCCTCGAACTCACAGAGATCCGCCTGCCTCTGCCTCCCGAGTGCTGGGATTAAAGGCGTGTGCCACCAACGCCCGGCTCAGGAGAGTTTTTAAACTGCTAAGCTTAAACCCAAGCTTAGGTTAGGTGGCTAGGACCCAAGCGGCAGCCTTGGCTGCTGGCTTTACCCCACTCTGCTTTTCTTTTTTTGTTGTTGTTGTTTTGTTTTGTTTTTCGAGACAGGATTTCTCTGTGTAGTTTTGGTGCCTGTCCTGGATCTCACTCTGTAGACCAGGCTGGCCTCGAACTCACAGAGATCCGCCTGCCTCTGCCTCCTGAGTGCTGGGATTAAAGGCGTGCGCCACCACCGCCCGGCCCACTCTGCTTTTCAACATGGCACAGGTACCAATGAGTCATGCTTACCTCCCCAATTCTAGGAAGCAATATTAAGTAGCATGCCTGTGTTTTTAAGGCCGTGGCTGTGCTCCCAAACTGGCATACAGCAGCTGGGAGAAGCCTCTTTGTGTCTCTGCCCATGAGAAACTGGGAGTCCTCCATGTTGTCACAGAAGCCAGCCGTGGCCAGGGGACACGTCTCTGTACCATGGCCCACAATGAGACCTGGACTAGTAAGCTGTTCTTGGTTCCATTTTAGAACCATTTTTTTAAGCTCTCAGGTTTTATGTGGAAATTCTTGCCAAAGTCTGGGCGCCAATTGTAACCAGAAGCTACTTGGTCCTGCAGCAGCTTATAAAATAATCACTCAAAGGCTCAATATTAATTAAAACTGTTTTGGTCTATGGCTCAGGCTTATTGCTAGCTAGCTATTACATGTTAAATTAACCCATTTCTATTAATCTGTGTATTGCCATGTGTCTCATGGCTTTACCTGTGTTCTGTTATATCTTGCTCCCCTGGCAGCTCACAGCATCTCCCCCAACTCCGCCTCTCTTCTTGTATCTTTGCTTGGATTTCCCACCTGGCTATAACCTGTCTTGCCATAGGCCAGAGCAGCTTCTTTATTAACCAATGGTGGCAACACGTATTCATAGCATACAGAAAGACATCCCACAGCATGGCGGTGCATGCCTTTAAGGAGGCAAGCATGATCTACATAGTGAGTTCCAAGCAGGCCAATGCTACATGGTGAGATCCTGTGGTCTCAAAAAAAAAAAAAAAAAAAAAAAAAAAAAAAAAAAAAAAAAAAAGAAAAAGAAAAAAAGAAAGAAAGCCAGCAGGTGAGATGTGGTTGGATGTTTGGGTGCTTGTTTTCACAAGCTAAAGCTCGAGACAAAGGGGATGGAAGTGAATCTGAGTCAGACACCAGTTTGAATTTTCACTTTTAGTTGCTGGCAATGATATAAAAATCAGTGTCACCAATGAGCATTCTGAGTCAACCCTGAATGTCCTGCCGGGTAAGAAGAACCAGCCATCCATGTATGAGCAGCTCCGGGACATCGCCATTGACAACATCTGCAGGTGGGGGCTCTAGCTGAAGGAAGCTTGGGGGGAGGGGACGGCAAGTGGGCGGAGGCTTGATGCAAAGGAGAGAGGTAATCCTTTTCATTTACAGCTTGTTTCTGCATATTGTATATGTATAAAAAAAAGTTGTTTGTTTGTTTTTTTAAAAAGCTGCCTTTTCTTTGTCAGAAAAATAGAAATGCTTATCAGATACGATTTGTAATATGTTAAAAAGGGTTGATCCATTGGCTCATCTTCCAAAGTAACATGTGATTATATTTTTCCTTTATAATATTCGATTAAGTCAGAGGCTTTTTGCTACAGGTTTCTCTTTGAACTGCCAGCTCCCAAATAATGACACAGAGACTTCTTACTAATTATGAAAGCTTGGCCTTAGCTTAGGCTTGTTCCCAACTAGCTCTTAAAACTTAAATTGACCTGTTTATATTAATCTACATTCTGCCACGTGGCTCATTACCTCTCCTCAGTATAGTGTGCCCCACTTCTTTTTTTTTTTTTTTTTAAAGATTTATTTATTATGTATACAGTGTTCTGCCTGCATGTATGTCGACAGGCCAGAAGAGGGCACCAGATCCCATTACAGATGGTTGTGAGCCACCATGTGGTTGCTGGGGATTGAACTCAGGACCTCTGGAAGAGCAGTCACTGCTCTTAACCTCTGATCCACCTCTCCAGCCCGTGTGCCCCACTTCTTTGGCTGGCTGGCAAACCCCGCCTCTCAGAGTCTTCCCCCACCCCCAGTTCCTCTCTCTCTCACCAGAAATCCCACCTATCCTCTCCTGCCTAGCTATTGGCCATTCAGCTCGTTATTAAGCCAATCAGAAGGTGCCTCAGCAGAGACACATCTTCACACAGTGTGGTCAAATATCCCGTGACAGTTTTTGCTGTTGTTTTCAATGAGATTAAGTGTTCTTTGCTGTGGAGACTTGCTGCGTGCTCTTTCTCTCCCAGTCCGAAAGTCAAATGCTTTCTAATTGGTATGCATGTGGAATGAATGAATTCTGGCTCCTCATTCTCAGTATGCCTTAAGAGCCAGACAGATGGGACGAGCAGAACACACCTGAGAAAGAAGGTTTCATGTTCTCGGGGGCTTTTAAAGGTTTCCGTTTTCTTTATAGCATAAACATCTCTCCTTAATAAAAGACCCTCGGTGGGGATCAAGGGGCAGCTTAGTGGAGGGACATGTGCTTTGCATTTGTAAAGCCCTGGAGTTAATCAGCAGGGGTGGGTGGGGGGCTGGTACTGATGTTCCTTCAGCTGTCTGGGAACATCTGTCTTTTGAGTCAGTTGCTGTAAATGGTAAAGGAAGTGTGAAATTGAAATTAGCCTGGGCACATTATTCTGAAGGAAGCTGATCCATCAGGACAGGCAAAATGATTTAAGTTATTGTTTCCAGAATAGATACTACCAAGTGGGCGAAGTCCGCTATAATTCCTTAAATTCATGCTATGGAATGGCTTTTCATTTGGATTTCTGGAGTAGAGACTTCAGAGCTGCTTTGTAAAATGTTGTACAACTCAGCAAGGAGCAGACCAAGCAGAAAACAAACAAAACCAATCTGTCGTCTTAACACCTGATGTCACTTGGACTTCTTTGCTGCACAGGTGCCTGAAGGCTGGCCTGACTGTGGACCCGGTGATAGTGGAGGCCTTCCTGGCTAGCCTCTCCAACCGGCTCTACATCTCCCAGGAGAGTGACAAGTATGTGTCTGTCATTTGGAAGCACAGGTGTGCTGTGCAGGCTCGGTCGCAGTGCATGCCACTGTGTGTGCCTCTTCCCTGCTCACAGTATAGCCATGCCTTGGGTCTGCTGAAGGGTCCGTTCTGGACCACAGTGCTAGAGTTAGAGTCTGGGTCTCTGTCTCTGAACGTGGTGAGAGAACGCAGCAGTTCCTTCAGCAGAATGCTTCTTCAAGGCCGCAGGGAAATCAAGGTCTAGGCTAGAGTCTCTTGGTTTTGTTTCACCACTGCATGCCTCAGCTTTTTTTTAACTTTTGGAGGGTTTTGTTTTGTTTTGTTTTGTTTTGTTTGTTGTTGTTGTTGTTGTTTTTTGATCTTCAGGCAAATTTTATTTGTTAGAGTACAAACAAAATATGACCACAGTTTTCTGTTATCTTTAGTTTTGCTGAAGGAGCTTTACAGCCATTTCATGGCTTCAGTCACAAGAGTATCCTGGCACACCTGGATATCTTGGATTATTAGGTTCTGTAAACTGCACACAATAAGGATTAAAGTTGCAATGGTGTGATGTTTTTGGAGGCTTTTTTGTTGATTGTTTTTTGGTGGGTTTTTTGTTTGTTTGTTTGTTTTTAAACGGTTTTTTTTTTTTTTTGTGGAGTCATGACTGTCCTGCTGTCACTCTGTAAACCAGGCTGGCCTTGAACCCAAAGATTTGCCTGTCTCTGCCTCCTGAGTGCTAGGATTAAAGACGTGCTCTGCCATGCCTGGCTCTCCGAGCTCTTCAAATACCTCTCTTCTTCCCCACCATAGGGATGCTCACTTGATTCCTGACCATACCATCCGTGCCTTGGGACACATTGCAGTGGCTCTGAGGGACACCCCAAAGGTCATGGAGCCAATTCTGCAAATCCTGCAGCAGAAATTCTGCCAACCTCCCTCGCCCCTTGATGTGCTCATCATCGATCAGCTGGGCTGCCTGGTTATCACTGGAAA
This sequence comes from Peromyscus melanophrys, assembly GCA_902168415.1. NCBI lineage: Eukaryota > Metazoa > Chordata > Mammalia > Rodentia > Cricetidae > Peromyscus > Peromyscus melanophrys. The sequence continues at coordinate 28,323 of CABHPR010147873.1, read as the reverse complement.
TGTAAGGAAGAACCCTGCAGTAAGGCCAGAGCTGGAAACCTTTGATTATAAGGAGTATAAGATTGCACTGTTAATGTGCTTGAAACTGAGCTAAATTCTCACAATGGTGAGAATAGTGTAACAGTGGTTGTACGGCTCTCGGGGGGTGAGAATAGTGTAACAGTGGCTGTACGGCTCTCAGGAGGTGAGAATAGTGTAACAGTGGCTGTACAGCTCTCAGGAGGTGAGAATAGTCTAAC
>CABHPR010147873.1:5405-22035 GCA_902168415.1 Peromyscus melanophrys | reverse complement strand
AGAGAAGAAAAGAATCTGTTTAAGGCCTTGTCCATCGGGGCTGGAGAGATGAAGAGATGGTTTAATGGTTAAGAGCACTGGCTGCTCTTCCAGAGGACCCCGGTTCAATTCCCAGCACCCACATGGCAGCTCACAACTGTCTGTAACTCCAGTTCCAGGGGATCCAACACCCTCACAGACATCCATGCAGGTTAAAACACCAATGCACATTAAATAAAAATAAATAAATAAAAGACCTTGTCCATAATTCAGCCTTGTTCTTCTGACCAATTTATCAAGACTCCCAGGATGGTGACTTCCTCAGTTCTCAGGAGAGACTGAGTGTCAGGCTGGTGGGAGAGGAGGGCTGGTGATGCTCTGGACACTTGGGGAGGTGTGCTGATGTTTCAGGAACCTTCTTTCCCACAGGAAGTGGCCCGGGGCCCACTGACCTACTGGGACCTGTGGTCACTCCTGTTTGCTTCCTCTTGCCACAGTTTCTCCTAGAGTCTCAAGACTCCTGGAATGTAATGCTTTCACAGGCTAGAAGAGCAGCGCCGGATTCCATTGTCTCTTAAGTACAAAGGTGGGAATCCTGTTCTTCGTCGAGCAGTTACTGTTTGCCAAGTATTTACTGAAATAGGACCTTCTTGCGTAAGGGGAGCCTGTAGAGGCGAGAGGAAGATGCTGGCTCATAACTACCTATAACTGCCAGATGTGATGGCACACGCCTTTAATCCAGCCCTCAGGAGGTAGAGTGGATCTCTATTAGTTCAAGACTGGCCTAATCTTCATAGCAAGTTCTAGACCAGTCAGAGCTACACAGTGAGACCCTGTCTCAAAAAAAAAAAAAAAAGTTAATGTAAGACCCATGGAGGGGGGTTCCATTTCATTGTGCAGCCTTGAGGCTTTGGGTTCTCCAGTTCAGAGCAGAGAGGACCACTGCTTATCTGCTATGGCCCAGGAAAACCAGAGTGGGATTCTGCATCTCCCCAAGTGACCATGTGGCTTTGGCAAGATGCCCCGATCTTCGGTGAATGTTGCCAGAAGTTAATGCAAGAGAAGCGTTCAGAAGCGTTCAGAACTGGTCAGAGTGGGTCCTCGGCACCCATATCTGCTATCACTATTATAAATACAGATTCTAAGTGCATTCTTCTAAAGTTTGACATCATTGTCTGCCAAGTCCAGTGTGGCCTGGTCCTGGAACCCTGACTGGACCAATGAGGGAGTAAAGCAGGACACATCATGCAGACAGGCTGAGATGAGGTGGGCTGTGTTGCCCAGTGGAGCACCTCCTACGCAGCACCCAGAACCTCTGTGTTTATGGTGTCCAGCACAGGGGAGGTCTCTGTGGGGCCATCGCGGGCTGCAGGCATTCAGGAGGAGGAAGCTGCTGTTGCAAGTTGTCACAGTGAACAGTTGTCCCACTGTCATCATTTGCACTGAGACTAGAGAGAGGCTTTGCATCCCACTGAGCCTTACCCAGGGGAACAACACACATTCACTCAGGGCGCCCGCAGCTCCCCACAAGTGTTTGTTACAGTTTAGCCATATTTTGGGGCCTATCTAGAGAACTTAACCATTTAATTATTAAATTTTCTGGGATTTCCTAACTTACTGAAAAGATACAGAAACTAAGTAAAAAGCCATAGTCCCTCTACTTAGGTGAAGTCATTGATAATACTTCGGCCTATCTTCTCTGCATGTAGATATTACCTACCTATAATTGAATCGGAGGGTACTTGTAAACCCTGATTTGTTTTCACTTAACATTTCTGTCAGAACTCTTCCGAGGTAACTAAGCTTCTTTCAGAAAGTTGTTTTCTTAATGACTGTGTCATAATTACGTAGTTGCCACTATTTATACACTCATTAACTAATGTTTGTGTCTGACACTTGAGTTGTCTGCCCACCCCATTATAATTATCCTAGTAGAGCACTTGTGCAGCGTGTGCAAACTCCAGGGTCAGTCCTCGGCACCACGTGCACCACGGTGAATCATGCGGCCTGGACTAGGGTTTATAGTTTAAATGATTAGCAAAGAAAAGGTGCGGGAACCAAATAACGCACAGATGGGTGTCTGTACTCCTGTGTGCGTCTCATTGTTTTCCTTAGATTAGGGAATCCTAGTCTGAACAATACTGTTGAGATTGTTTTGTTTGTTTGTAAAAGAAATGTTTTTGCCACTTTTCTAGGCTTCCAGCAGTGCGGGGAATTTGGGGGTGCTCATTCCTGTAATTGCTGTGGTGAGTATTCACTTGTTAAATGATTTTAAGTTCCAGCTACTCATACTTGAGCAAATTCCTTAAAAAATGCTTTCTAAAATCTCAGTAATTCAGCCAGGCAGAATGGCTCACACCTTTAATCCCAGGAGGCAGAGCCACGCATATCTCTGTGAGTTTGAGGCCAGCCTGGTCTACAGAGCGAGATCCAGGACAGCCAGGGCTATTTATCAACAAACAAACAACAAAAATAAATAAATGAATGAATGAAATCCCAGCGACTCTGTAGATATAGTTGTTTCAGTCACCACCACCAACTCTGGGTAACAACCCACAGGGACAACTCTTCCTCTGTGCCAAGACTTCCTCCAAGGTCTGGCAGGGAAGTTCCTCTTGCATGGCGCTGAGGTCTGGCCCTGCTCACGCTGTGCATCATGCCCTGGATTGGTGTCCTCCACTGCTGCGTTGCCCCTTCCTTTGGCTTTCTCTCGTGTGACTTCTTGTTCTCCTGCAGACAGTGGGGCTGCAGCCCTGTCACTTCTGGAAACCTGGGTACAGTGCCTGCAGGGCCTGCTTCCTGATCAGCACACTGTGCTGGAGAGCCAATAGATACATAAAATAATAGAGATAAGGTCTCATTGTGCAGCCCTGGCTGTCCTAGAACTCACTCTGTAGAGCAGGCTGTCCTGAAACTCACAGAGATCCGCCTGCCTCTGTCTCCTAAGTGGTAGGATTAAAGGTGTGCGTCACCACACTTAGTTTCTGCAAATAACTTACTTCTGTGGAGGTGTTTTCCCCACTCTTGATCATTCCCAGCAGCAGTCCTGAGCGACACAGTCACATCCCTCTCTTGTTCTCGCTGTTCTCACCTCACCCCGTGCCATAGTTCAGGTCTTGGAAGTTTTGTACATCAGCAGAGTCCACCTAGCTGAGCACTGGGGGTGCTAAGGACAAGATAGTTGGACAGGCAAGTGGAGTCCTCTGTGTGTGTGTGTGTGAGAGAGAGAGAGAGAGAGAGGGAGAGAGAGAGAGAGAGAGAGGGAGAGGGAGAGGGAGAGGGAGAGGGAGAGGGAGAGGGAGAGGGAGAGGGAGAGGGAGAGTGTGAGTCTTGCTGTGTAGCCTGGAGTAGTGCAGAACTCCATGTACCCCAGGCTGGCCTTGAACTTGGCAGTCATCCTGCCTCCACCTTTCTCTGCCTTTTACATACTCAGATTGCAGGCATACAAACGCCATATCAGATTTATCTCTCCTCATCTTAGTGAAATGGTTTGTATACTCCTCTTGAGTGTTCTTCAAACCTTGGGACTTCTAGGCAGGTTATTTTTATTGTTCTTTAGTAGTAAAAACGCATGCATTTTGTGTAGTATCCCACATACTATTGGCCGTCTTTTTGCCTGGGCACTCGTTTTCTGAGCTGTGCCTCCTGAGAGTTTATGTTGATGCAAAGTGAATACTCTAGTATTCTGCCTGGCTGAATTACTGAGTGCTAGGACATTTCATCTCCCTGCGGATGTTTGAAGGAAGGGGTAGTAGCGTGACAGTGAATGTTACTCCCAAGGACCTTAATACCTTGGGCCTTGCCATCCCTGGTACTCACTGCTCTTACACATTTCCATAGGGATGGAGAGATACTCAGTGGTTAAGAGCACTTGTTACTCTTCCAGAGGACCTGGGTTTGATTCCTAACACCACATGGAGGCTCACAACCATCTGTAACTTCAGTTAGTTCTAAGAGATCTGACAACCGCTTCTGACCTCTATGGCACTAGGCACACACATGGTGCAAAAATATATATGTAGGCAAAACACCCATACACATTTAAAACAAAAACAAAAGAACTCAGATTTTCAGGATTGTAAGATCCTTTCTATAATGGTATTTTCTCCTATTGATTGTTTTTTAAAACAAATGCTTCCACTTTGCATTAATGTCATCCAATATACGATTATGTTTTGAAGTATCTTTGTGGACTGAAGGCTTACTTAATAATAGAGCTTAGCTAGTACATGCGAGGCTATGTGTTAGGTTGCAGCAGCAGAAGCTGAGCTTTGGCTCTGTAAGTACTCTCATATGTAAGCCTTCTGTTTGGCCTAGAGAGAAAGGTGAGGGCCATGAAACCCCGGTAGGCGCTTTTTCAGCCTATTGGAAAGGAGTCAGCAAGGCTCATGGAAAAGCATAGGTAGACAGGGTAGATGCTTGAGACAGCACTCCATCCCGAGCCTCGGAGGCTTTGAACATCCTATGACCCATATTCTTTGGAACTTGCTCTCCTCCACTCTCAGCAAAAAGAGAGAGGAGATGGGGTTGGTTTGTATGTTGTTGTTTTTTAAGACAGGGTTTCTCTGTGTAGCCCCAGCTGTCCTGGAACTCTCTCTGTGGACCAAGCTGGCCTCGAACTCACAGAGATCTGTCTGCCTCTACCTCCTGGGTACTAGGATTAAAGACATGCGCCACTGCCACCCGGCAACACTCAGTTTTTTAATGGTTGGAAAACATTTCCTTTTTTTTTTTTTTTTTTTTTTTTTTGGAGAGAGAGAGAAAGGTCTCACTACATACCTTATTTATTATGTAAACCCGGCAACACTCAGTTTTTTAATGGTTGGAAAACATTTCCCTTTTTTTTTTTGGAGAGAGAGAGAAAGGTCTCACTACATACCTTATTTATTATGTAACAGCCCAATCTCAGACTCATGGAGACCCACCCGCCTATCTCCTGAGTAATGGGATTAAAGGTGTGTACCACCATGCCTGGCCCAATACAGGTTTTTTTTTTTTATGTGTAAGGGCATTTTGTCTGTATGTATGCCTGCGCACCACACGAATTACTGGTGCCCACAGAGGCCAGATCCCCTGGAACTGAAGTTACAGGCTGTTGTGAGCTGCCAAGTGTGTGCTGGGAATCAACTCTAGAAGACCAGTAAGTGCTCTGAACTGCCAAACCATCTCTAGCCCTCCTTTCAGGTTTTTGTGGTGGTGCACACCCCGCACTTAGGAGGCAGTCTGGTCTACGGAGAGTGTACCAGGACATCCAGGGCTACACAGTGAGATCCTGTCTCAACATAAAATATAAAGTAGTAAGAGTTCTGTAGGTTAGCATACACAATAATGGCTCTGACCACAGCACCTTCATGTGTGTGTCATGTGCTGTTCTCTTTGTCACCCTCGCTCTGTTGGCCTCCCCTCCTGTGAACTTTCAAGTCTGTCTAGTAATGCTCATGTAGAGTGTAATCAGTTCATTCAAGAAATCTTCAAGGAACATTTTGCTCTTTGAGGGTAGCAACGATGAGTGAAGTTTCTTAGGAGCACCCAGGTTTCAGGGTCATAAAGGCCAAGGTTGAACTTGTGGGTTCTGAGTGTCTGAGGCTCTCTGTACAGGGTCAGTACAGGCATTACTGTGATGAAGGACATCTCAGAACAAACACTCCTAAATACCCCCAACCTTTGTACTTTGTATGAATAGAATGAATATTATCTTGTTTTTTTGTTTTTCGAGACAGAGTTTCTCTGTGTAGCCCTGGCTGTCCTGGAACTCATGGAGATCCAACTGCCTCTGCTTCCCAAATGCTGGGATTAAAGGCGTGCGCCACCACCGCCCAGTACTATCTTTTTTTTTTTTTTTTTGGTTTTTCAAGACAGGGTTTCTCTGTGTAGCTTTGGAGCCTGCCCTGGAACTTGCTCCATAGACCAGGCTGGCTTTGAACTCACAGAGATCTGCCTGCCTCAGCCTCCCAAGTGCTGGGATTAAAGACGTGAGTACTATCATTTTTAATTGGGGTTAAGAAAAAGATTTCAGTGTAGATTTAAGCATGGTGTTGAAAGAGGAGACATGGGGACATTGCCAGGCAGCCAGGCACACACTTAACTGCAAAAGAACAGTTATACACACCCCAGTGTGGGTGTGGACTTCCCAGGAGTATTGTATTTTTAACAAAAGTTAATGGTTATATTACGGGGGAGGAAACAAATATTTGATTTAATTGCTCAACAGAGAGCCAAAGGGTCATGGGTTTTTGCATTTGCTTCTTAGTGACCTCTTGTACCTTCTGAGAGATTGATTTCCAAAAGTGGTGTGGGGTTGTTGTTTTGTTTTGTGTGGTTTTTTTTTTTTAATATTTAGTCTTTTGTACTATTTGTTGTTGTTTATTCGTTTGTTTTTCAAAGAGAAAAGAGTTTTGAACTTTTAATGATTCAAAAGGGCTGGTGGATTTGGAGCCAAAAGCTTGGCTCTTGCTCCTAATGCATCTGTCAACACCCAGTAACCTCTGGAAACTGGAGCGCTGGAGTTGCTGTGAAGCTGGGTCATGTGGCTGTGGGACTCCTTCCTGCTTAGTTAGGTGACCCCTATCTTCTGACTTTGCAAACTTACTTCTTCTTTGCTTTGCTGCTATCGACCCCCACTTAAGGCATTTGACACTTTACACCTGGTCTACTCAATTAGAACGTGGTGGCTGATTGAGATGTCCCACTGAGAGCAAGTTCATCTTCGCCCCAGGTACTTTCGTGGACTTAGACGGGTTATATATCCTTTTCTAGATCAGAGACACTTTTGCAAGCTTTATACTTCTGTTCCACAGAAGTACATCTTTGAGCCAGGCAGTGGTGGTGCAGCCTTTAATCCCAGCACTCAGGAGGCAGAGGCAGGCGGATCTCTGTGAGTTCGAGGCCAGCCTGGTCTACAAAGCGAGTTCCAGGACAGACTCCAAAGTTACCATGGAGAAACCCTGTCTCAAAAAAACAAAAAAAAAAGAAGGAAAGAAATACATCTTTGTTCACAATGTGTCTCATGAAAAAACTGTCCAGGGCCTCTAAGTTAGGAACTCCTTGGTAAAGTGCTTTCTTAGACTAGAACAAGAAGTGCTTCCCCCGGTCTGGACCTTGTCCAGGTATTACCACCTCACAACAGCCCTGCGAGACCACTGCTGCTTTTATTTCCATTTTACAGATAAGCATAGTGAGTTATAAAACCTGCTCAACATCTCATAGCTACTAGGCATTGGATTTGAGTCCAGGAAGCTTGGCCCAGAACCTGTACTGTGAGTTAATCCTCTACTGCTTTGAGAAATGGTAGCTAGTCTCTTTAAGAGGGGCCCAGGGATTCCAAGTAGATGTAAGTAAGTAGGGATGATGGAGATGAGAGGGGCCTGCCCTGTGCAGGAGTCTGGAGCAGCCTAGGCTGGCTGTGGCTGAGCTGGGGATTGGAAGTGACGCATGACATCGGGGCAGGGGAGGTCATTGTTTAGAGACAGGACTTCACCTTCTAGTCCAGGCTCTAACTTTTAGGCTCAACTAATCCTAACCTCAGGCTCTGAAATAACTGGGATTACAGGGACATATCCATCCAGCTTTTTAGGAAACAAGTTTGAGATGACTACATTTAGAAATGTAAGGAGCAAGAAAAATTGCCAACAAACACCAGAAAAGAACAGTGTTAAAACAAATTGGAGGAAGAAAGTGATGGGCCATCATTATTCGGGCTTTCTAAGAAGCTGAAAAGATGTAATGGGGAGATTTTGCCTCAGTCCTTTACTGTCTTTTCTCAATAGAGTGCTGGTGCAGATAGAAGACAGATAGCAAGGAGTACGGACCCTGGAGCCTACCTGCCTGGGGTCTAGGTCTGTCAGGTTACTCCCCTTCTGTAAGTTGCCCTTACTTCCTCAGCTGTCAAGAGGAGGTGATGAGTGTGACCTCCAAAGCCAGCAGCATCATGCGTGTAGTAGTGTCCATGTGCGTTCATTGCACTAGAAATAGCATGTCCTTCTCAGCTGTTCCCATTACTGGTATTGCTTCAAGTGGTCGGAATCGTCTGTGACTGAGACTCCCTACAAGACCCTCCAGTCCAGCAAGCCTGGCCTTGGTCCCCAGCCCCACCTTGCAGCTGTATTTCGTGCATGTTTTAGAACCTTCCAGCTCTTGCATTGGTGGGAAGTAAAGCTTCTTCCTCTGAGGTGTGGGGATTACAGTGAGTTAGGCTGCATGCACAGAGCTTGTGGCTGCTGCTGCTCCTATTACAGCCGCCAGTCTCCCCACTAAGGGCACATCTCGATCCACGCCTTCTGAGCAGCCTTTGGAGCCTTGTGAATGATCCCAAATCATATTCGTTGGATGTTGCCAGCTTTATCGGACTAGACCTGCTACAGGGCCACATCTGAGAGATGCAAGTTAAAGCATGCAGCTCACAAAGGACTGAGTTCCCGGCTCATGACACTGGAGCACTTGTCTCGGGAATTCTGTCGCACCAGACTGGTGCCCACGACTCACCCCTCGTCTTTACCCTGAGTCTGCCTTGCTTAGTGTGTTAGTCACTGCGCAGCCCTTGCGTGACTTTCTGTCATCTTTTCTGTCTTAAGGGTGTTTTTCAGCTTGCCCTTTGTTATTTGAGCTGAAAAAAAATACAATTTCGCTGGGTGTTGTGGCACATGCCTTTAGAGATCCCAGCACTCAGGAGTCAGAAGTAGGCGGAACTCTGAGTTCAAGGCCAGCTTGGTCTACCTAGCAACTTCCAGTCCAACCAAGGCTACATAGTGAAACCCCCTTTTTTTTAAAAAAGAGAATTATAACAGATACACAGTAAATATAGTTGTTTATTTATCTCTAGGATCTGTAGCCTTGTGTACACACCTAGGTAACCATGAGGCAGCAGGAGAGGAGATGGCCCCAGCATCTCAGGTGTGTTGAGGTTACTTTTCCACTGGCGGGAACTGTGCTGCTTGGGCATCCTCCCTGGGCGGGGGAGCCTGAACAGCCTTCAGATGGGGACTGTTTGAGAAAAAGCCTTGAATAAAAAAGCTGATGAGGCTACCCGCAGAGAGAGGATCACATACACTCCAGTGGTTAGCTCTTGGGGCACAGGAGTAGGGGCTGAGGCAGTCTGTATGTTGCCAGGACATTCTGGGGAATGGCTGGCACTAGAGTTAGTACATTAACTTCTGTGGTCTTGTGGCCTTGTTTACTGTGCCAGCTTCTTAGTCCTTGGTAACTTTTTTCTCCTATGTGGGCCTTAAATTCAGATATTATCATAAACCACGTAAGTTATCATATCAAAATATCTCTGTCCTCTTTGTTAGACTGAGAACAGAATTACAGAGTGTCCCCAAACTATAGCAGGTGCCCAGACTGCCACCGTTAAGACCTGGTGGGGTTGGCCACTCTCCCCATGAAGAGCAGGCAGCTGGTTCGGTGCTCATACACTAGAAACAGGAAAGGACGGTCAACAGTGAAGCGGACTTGGGTAGACAGCGGCATGAACCCCACCGTGGTCACAGCTGCGGCTTGTGTGCCCTCTTCATCCACTGTGATGGTACTTCGGTGTTTAAACTGTTTAAAGCAGAAAGGGACGGTGGCCGTTGTGTCGGCTGTCATGGGGGGAGGGGGGAGGGGGTCCAGAGACCTTACGTAAGACAAAAGTCACTCCCAGTCAAAATGGCCCTTAAATGACCTTTGACCACTTGGTGGCTGTGATTAGAGTCTCTGTCATATCACATACACTCACCTTTAAACACTAGAACTACATTCACTATTGACCATGTCCATAGTCTGAGAGGCCTTGGGAGCCAAAATAGCCGCCCAGCCCCGTATCCTTAAAACTGGTCCCAGGCCCACCAGGAGGTTGGGGAAGAGGCAGCAACAGTACAAGGCAGGATCTGGGGACCAACACACAAAGGGAGCCATTACCAGGTCAATAGTGATCCGTTGCTCTGAGATGCCTGACATGTTGCCATTTTTGTTGAACAGCTTTGTGATTCCCATGGACTTGAGGACCTCCACCAGGTTGTAGTTCTTCTCAAGCTTAAATTTGGGCAGAAGTACCTCTCGAGTTCTAGTTGGAGAAGAAGGAGCCAATTTTATGGATACAAATGACAAAACATTTACATTCCCTGCTAAATTTACATGGCCTGCACTGGGTTGCATTTACCATGGAACTGACATAGCATTTCTTGACATTTAAAATGTGTGTATTGGCACTGTCGGTTGAGGGTTTTGGAAAAGCCGTCCACTGTAAGTCCAGTCACAGCCCTTATATCAATGAGTTTCATCAGCCACAGAGTCCAGGTGCAGGGAAGAGTGCATGTGCACATGTACAGACTTTTTGTCCACGTCATTCTGCAAGCGGTGTAGTAGAACAACTATCCCCCAAGTGTTCAGTGTGTTTGACTTACGGTCTGTGGGGGGTGTGCACAGGAGAGACCCAAGTGTTAGGCTGCTTTATATACAAGGAACATGAAGGCCTTGGATCTGACTAGAGCATGAAGGGATGGACCAAGGGAGGGAAAAAGGAAAGATGCTAAACAGAGCTAGCCAGGCAAACTCAGCTAGAACCAGCTAGAAGCTGGCCAGGCTCCTCATGTTGGGAGTCCACAGGGAGGAGGAGGGTGAGGGGTGGTAGTGAGTGCCGGACTAGGTCAGAACTCAGGCTTGATTTGGCCTCGCTGACTCCAGCACCGATGAGGGGTGATACAGGAAGTAAGTACAGAAGGGATGTTTTTGAACAAATCCACAGGCCTTAATACCATCATACCTGGGAAATCCACCTTCCTCTAAAAATCTGCTTCTAAGGTTTCATATTTAGGGTTTTTATTTTGTTTTAATTTTATTATACGTATGTGTTTTGTGCATGCATGCATATTGCCCAGGGTATGTGGTATGTGGATAGAGGTCAGATAAAGGACGACTTTCAGGAGTCTTCTCTCCTCCACCACGTGGGTCCTGGGGATTGAACTCAGGTACATAGGCTTGGCAGAAGCACCGGTACCTGTTGAACCATCTTGCTGGCCTGTGTTTTGTGTTTTTGGAAACAGGGTCTCACTCTTCCTAGACTGACCCCGTACTCAGATTTCCTGCCTCGGTTTCCCCAGTGCTGGGATTGCAGGTGTGCACTACTGTACCCAGCAGTGTTTCCAGTTCTGTTGCATTTTTTGTATTTCTTGTCCAACAGATCTCACCTCTCATGATGAGCCTAACCAGTAATTGTCTAGTGACACAGAAATATTCCCGTTCCTGTTCTCCCTGCTGTGGTCCAGTAATAACTTCAGCAAAGATTTAACATCAACAGTTTCAACTACAAATAATAATCAGGGAAAATCATGAGTGACAAGTCTTCAGTGAGTTAAAAAACAAAGAACTTGGGGTTTCCTGGCAGGGAAGGAGAGCTCTCTCTGTGGGAGCCTCTTACATTCTAGACACTGGGAGTAGGGGAGCTGGGCATGGGAACAGTCAGCCCACCTGTTCTGTTTGTTCTCACCTCGAGTCCTGATAATTAACATGATTAGTCTCACCTTGGGGTCCATTGAACGGGGCTCAGAGCCACAAAGTGTGGTAGAGGAAGGAGATGGAGGTTATTCCTAAGATGGCTGAAGCTACCTGTCCCTGCCTTCTGAAACAGCTTTGTGGAGGGGATGGCTTGCTCATCAGTGCTCCCGCTGAACAAGAAATCCAGGCCGAAATAAACAAGTGTGGCCTCTGTGGCAATTCTTGGGTTCTTTTGCATACGTCCCTCTTTTAAAAAAACAAAAACTGGTGGAACTGAGTCAGGTGGCTCACACCTATCCTGGCCCTTGTCGGGCTGACGAGGGAGGAGGGTCACTATCTGCACTACATAATGAGTTCCAGGCCAGTCTGGGCTACAGAGTGAGACCCTGACTCGGGAGAGAGGAAGGGGCAGAAATCAGCCATGGCTTCAGTACTGTTAGATACCCCAGCCCAAGAACGAGAAGAAGCGATGTCCTGAAGTACCTGTTCGTCATGCTTTTTTGCCATCTCTCTACTACCTGGGGCGTCAGCTGCGCTTCAAGAGTCTTCATTCCTGACAGCTTGCGTGGGATCACAATTAACATGCTGATGCCCCCGACATACTCCAGCTGCAGAATGTCACAGTCCAGCTCCTGGTCACTTGCCGCAAGGAAATTCCCTTTAGTCTGCATCATGGAGACTTTAACTACCTCTCGCTCATTGAGCCGGAAGTTGTGGTTGTGTGTCATTTCTACTGGGAATTTATTCACCCAAGTTCCTGTAAAGTCAAAAGAAGCAGGCAGTTGGTAGAAAGTCCTTTAGAGTGTGACCTTTGCTTTTGAACATCTGCCCTTGGAGGGCTCTCTAGGACTAGTTCCCAGGGTCTTAACAAGAGAAATGTAAAAGACCACACGGCATTATGGACCAGATTCTGACACTACTTATTTGTCCCTGACAGATACCTAATTTGCCTGGGCCTCTATCTAATTATTTGTAAAGCGAGTAACCCTTTGAGCCCTCACACTGTGGTTCTCTAGCATTTGGCATATCTGATATAGTGGTATCCTCGGAACCTTCCATGTTGGTTGGGTATAGAGCTATTATTCAGGAATAAATCTTAGCTCTAAGATACTCATTATAATAATGTTGGTAACTAGTTGCCAACAGGCCACGTGCCGGGCGTAAGCACCTTTCTTGTATTACCTCATGTTCAGCTCCTAGAAGCTGTATGAAATAAATGCTTTCAATTTTCATCCGTACTTTTTGGATAAAGTAACAGAGACACGATGAAGTAAGGTAACTTGTTCAAGATTTCCATCTGGTACATAGAGCAGCTGAGATGAGAAGAGCGGGGATCTTTGGAGGACGGTTAAACACCAGACAGCTCTGGCCACGTCGTGGCTGCAGCTCAGCTGCCGCCTCTAAGTCAGCCACACCCAGAGTCCCAAACATTCGCTGTAGCGTGGGGACTGTCTGTGCTCTGTGAGGCTTTAACAGCGTTGTTAGGCCCTTCCAGCTTGACACCAGCTTAAGCTGTAGTAGTTGCTAGTGCCTACAGACATCTGCTTCAGACGCTTTGGAAATCCCTGCTCTTCCAGCAATGATGGGAAGAGGCTCTAACAAAGCAGTTATAACTCATAGAGTTAAGTTAGTAACAGAGATTTGGGAATTAGAAACTAAAATTGTACTTAAAAAAATTTCTAACCTTTAAGGTACATTCTTCTCAGCCAGGCAATGGTGGCGCATGCCTTTAATTCCAGCACTCCAGAGGCAGAGGCAGGCAGATTTCTGTGAGTTCAAGGCCAGCCTGGTCTACATAGTGAGATCCAGGACAGCCAGAGCTACATAGTGAGACCCTGTCTCAGAAAACAAACGAACAAGAAGATGCCCCCTTCTGATTCCCGGCACTGAGTCCAGTCAGTGTTCCAACACAGTAGGGAAAGGCACTCCGACACCTCAGTGTAACGTGGGTTACTGCATTCAGGAGACAGTATGAGCATGTCTAGTCTGTTCTATGTTCCTTCCTGCTCCAGTGCTGACAGAATAGCCTCTTGGTTCAGAATTTCAAGTATGACTAATGTAGAGGCTGTGGGCAACCAGCAAACTGTGAACACTGAGGGCTTTGGTGGTCCTCCACCAGCCTGTTCTGAAGCCATTCCCAAGCATAGCCTGATTGCTTATGAAAGTAAATGTTACCTTCAATATCACACATACTTCTTGTCATATTGAACTATATTATATACGCTTCTTCAGGTTCATGTGCTCACTGTTTACAGCGCAGTCTCTTCAGTTCTCTGCATAGCAAGCTCTCGACTAGCCAAGGCTACATAGGGGACCCTGAGAAGTTGTGTTTCTAACAGTCACTGTAGTGGAGCAGTTTCCAGAAGAACTTCTTTAGCTTTTTGTCCACATTTCTACTCACTAATAATTGGGAAGAGAAATGAAATCTTAATCCACACTGGCCAAATACTTTAAAAAAAAAGAGCTTATATTATTTCTTCCAATTAATAAACCATTAGAGGGCTAGGCAATGGTGGTGCACGCCTTTAATCCCAGCAGGTAGATCTCTGTGAGTTTGAGGCCAGCCTGATCTACAGAGTGAGATCCAGGACAGGCACCAAAATTATACAGAGAAACCCTGTCTCGAAAAAATAAAAACAAAAACAAACAAAAAAATTGGAGGTAGCTTAGAGAGATCCATCCTGAACACTAGTCTTTACCCTTGGGGCATCTTGGGGGGGCGGGGGCTGGGGTTGGATTTTTAAGACAGGGTTTCTCTGTGTGGCTCTGGCTATCCTGAAACTCACTTTGTAGACCAGGCTGGTCTCAAACTCACAGAGATCCGCCTCTGCTTCCTGAGTGCTGGGATTAAAGGTGTGAGCTACTACCACCCAGCTCCCTTAGGGCATCTTGCCTCTATGCTTAGGTGAATTTGTCTGTAAAACAAGGATCCTGATAACTCTATACCATGATACCTACCACATGGAAATCTAGTGAGTGTAAAATAATAGGTTTAGTAGATACCATCTCTTTGTGTTCTTCCATGTCCCTGAGTCTTATTTTCCTTCATAAATTACAGCTACAATACAGCTCTTAGCATTGTCTTTTTGTATACCAGACGGCTGCATTGTGAGTTTCCTTTGGGGTCGTAAAACCAATTCTTACCTTTGAAGTAGATGCAGTTCAGGATCATCATCTGAGTAGCAGGATCTATATTTTCCAGAGCTTCTTTTATGAGGCCCTTGGTGAGCTTCAAAATGCGGTTGTTTGCCTTTGATATGAAGGCAGGATCTGAGAAGTCACCTACCTGGGCCTCAGCAAAGTAAAACTCTCTCATGTCAGCTTTGAAGTCCTCCTGGATGGGAAACTGCTTCTGAATGTAAAGGTCATTAACTGACTGGAGCGTGTACCCAAAGTTCCTCCTGAATAGGCGATGGGTCAACTTTCGAAAGAGATTATGAATGGTGGTAATCTCATACTTGCTGCTAGCATTGACAAAATCTTTAAAGTGTAGAACTGAGTGTACTTCCTCATGGGTCTCTCCCCTCAAGCCTAAGGAAATCATCCCCATGGCAGTAGAAATGCCAACAGGTGCTAGGAAGATGTTCTCGGAAGTGGGGGCCTGGTCCTTCAGGACTCGGTAAAGGTTGAAGGCAAACTTTGCATTGAGGATATTAAGACGCTGGATCCGGCTCTTGCCTTGGAAAAGCTGCAGGATGTTCCCAGCGCTTGATTCTGCGTCTATCGGGGAAACTGCATCAATGATGTAAATGTAGTCGTCATCTTCACTGAACAGCTTCTCCAAGTCCAGATAGTCCTCCTCCTCCTCCCCCTCTGGAATCCAGTCATTGGTGACTGTGTTTTCTTTGTGGAAGTTAGCAGGCAGGAAGGACATGCTCAGGCTTTCATTAGCTGGCTGCTCAGCAAGGCCATTGCTCCCAACACACACAGACATGAGGACAGGAAGAAGAAGAGGGTGGAATGGATGCTTCATGTTTGCAGAGCTAAAGCTGGTACAGAAACAGACACCAGTCAGAGGCAGCCTGGCTCCATCCTGCTGAAACATCCAGAAAATGGGTTCTCCATATTCTAGGGATAGGCCCTAAGGACAAAGGCTGGCAGCAGCTATTCCTAAGCGTGGGTAGTTTTGAGTGTCCTGGCACTCTAAGGCAAGCAAGGCAGAACACTGGACATCGGGGGCTGGGGGCTTAACCAGCTCAAGTTAGACATTCACATCTAGTTGTCATTACCTGCCACCCATCAGTCCATACATTTCGGTGCTAGGGACTGAGCCCTGGTCCCATGCAGTGTGGGTGAGAGTAGTTAATATTTACTATATCCCTAACTCAAACCACTGCCATCTCTCAGTAGCAGCGAAGGAAGGCTACGTCTCATGATAGGTTGAAATGGCAGCAGTATTTCAAGTTGGGCATCCACACAGCTAGTCCCTAACTGTCTTCAGGCTTAACAAGTACAAATACTTAGACAGGAGCCAGGGACTCTTATCTAATCTAGACTGGCAATAGATCTTCTAAGCACAGAAAGAGGCCTGTTACAGCACCAGCTCTTACACCAGCTTAGGATGCCAAACTTGAAGAGAATCTGATAAAAAATAAACATACAGCTAGTGTTAGTGGTCTGTGTGTTTCATACATCTCCTGGGATCTGTGAGCCCCTAGACCAGTGGTTCTCAACCTTCCTAATGCCGCAACCCTTTAATAGTGTTCCCCAGGTTGTGGTGACCCGACCATAACATTATTTCATTGATACTTCAAAACTGTAATTTTGCTATTGCTATGAATCATAAATATTTGATATGCAGAATCTCTAATAGGCAACCTCAAGGGGATTTGCAACCTACAGGTTGAGAACCATTGCCCTAGATAATTTTTTTTCTTCTTTAAATTTTTTTTAAATTTTTTTGTATTTATTTATTTATTTATTTATTTATTTATTTATTTATTTATTTATTTATTTGTATGGGTGGACAGGTTTACCATGTTACATGTGTGGAGGTCATAGGACAACTTGTAAGAGTCTCTCCTTCCACCATGTGGGTCCCAGGAATTGAACTCAGGTAGTCAGCTTTGGCAGCAGGCACCTTTACCTGATAAACCATCTCATCAGCCCATTTTTTTTATTATTTGTGTGTGTCTACACACACACACACACACACACACACACACACACACACACACACACA